>CM075809.1:14678053-14739024 GCA_037975025.1 Excoecaria agallocha
TCGAACTAATGGGACACAACATACCTGACTAGATTGATTTTTAATCTAGTTGTGTAAGATGCATGTTGTACATATAGAATACAGCCTACCCAACTAGATTGAAGTTCAATCCAATCGGGTCACCTAGGTTTTAAAACTACCTGATTGAATTTATTTTAATCTAGTTGGTTACCTTCTTGTTCTAGCATATTAACAAGTTTTAAACCACAAAACTATACCAAATCTTACTTGGACTTCCTTAAACACATAAAATATTATAAACATATGTATAGGGACATAACATGACATAAAATACATGTAATGCATGATTGTACATTGAGATTTAAATGCAAACTAAACCCAAACATAAGAAATTATATGCACATGATTCAATTTATGTAATTACTAAGTCTATATATCAATTCTATGCATTTATAATAATGTAACTAGACTACAAGAGTACAATTGAGGGTATATATATATGATCATGCATAAATATATGAATATACATAACTAACGATATTCCAACAAGATGATTTATATATAAATTCTTATATTTGCATATATATGCTATAAGAAATCAATGTTACATTCTAATGATTACTTGTGGATGCTTATATTTACATAAGTATGCAATAGGATGAAATGAACATGATGAATGAAGTAATATAAAAGATGATTTAGTGCCTACATATTGAACTTAGTTGTGAATAGATAAGCATGTCTATAGGGTAAAGTTGTAGCTACCATAGTTTTGACCCCATTTGAGTCCATAGTTTAGTCTCATTAGGGACCACAGTCTTATCCACAGCATTGATACCTACGGGGTATCTATAAGATTGATACCTTCGAGTAACCATAGCACCTGTTATCCACACCCACAGAACATAGGTAGGCAATTACAGGAATATGTGAATAGGGAAATAAAATGTTAAATGATTGATTCTTTATGATGTCAAATAAGATAATATAGTTACTTTTACATGCATGAATACTTATTTGTGAACTTATATTGTGAAATAATCAATGCAATACTTAATTGATTGCTTGTTATCATTTTATTTTCTTATCAAATTATTTATATGTATACTTGTGAATTCCCACTATGAGTGGTTATCTATATAGGTACTAAGCTTTATAGCTTAGCACGGGTTTCTATCCATGTATGTATTCCGAATAGGACTCCTTAGGGACAAGATTTGTTAAAAGAAGGCTAACACAAGGAATAGAGGATCTTAAAGTATGAGTCTTATTCATGTTTTTGTATATGCACATAGTATTTTATTAAAGAGTATTATAATGTAATTATTTTGTAACCATTGAATTTCTTAAAAATGATGATATTAATATTGTAAATAATATAGTATATGAAAATGTAGTATGACATGAACTTGTATGGATTATGATATAAGCAATGTATGTATGATTATGAAAATAGCTTATTATATGCATGTATAACATAGTTTAGCCCTTGTAGAGAGGGTGTTACATTATTAATAGGTTTCATATAGGTAATATGGATCTTCTTAAGTCAATTTTAGGTTAGAATAGTAGTTTGTAGTTAATTTTCATTATCTTTTAGTTACATTCTTAGTTCTTAGTGTTTTTAGGTTTAATTTTTATTATAATATTCAATGAATGATAGAGTTAAAAGTCATTTGAAGACACAAAATTTGTAATTGGAAGCTTTAGAGGATCAAAAGAAGTAAAAGGTAGAAATAGAGGACAACTAAAGGGTTCCACCACCCAAGGTTGTGATTTTCTAACAAGCAGAAGATTTCACCACCTCAGCTGGTGACACTAGGAAAAAATCACCACCTGAGGCTGTGATGATGAAATTAAAAATAAGAATCCTATTATTAGTCTATTTCTCCTATTCAGCTCTATTTTTTCTTTCAAAATAAGACCTAAACCTCTCTTATTCAAATTAGGATGGTTCTTCCATATAAAAGTGTCTTTCAATCTCAAACTAGAAAAGAGCACAACATTGGGAGTAACTCAAGTGTTAGATATTGGAAAACAATTCTGCAAATTTGAAGCCTAAAACACCAAGATTCTTCACTCAATTAAATTTCAAGTTTGCTTTGACTATGTTATTGAATATGATTTGTTATTTTTTTTATTTTTGAACATGAATAGCATGAGCTAAATTTTTTGAAAGGTTATCCTTGATGTAGGTTGAATTCTTATTATTTCAAATTAATCTAATTAGCTTTCTTCACTTTTGCAATTGTATATGATTATTCTTAGTGCTTTCAATTAACTAGCCATTGATTTATTTATTTATTTCCTTAAGTTTAGTATGAAAGGAAGATCTTGGGATTGAAATTGAATCACCAACAACATAAGAGCATAGTCTAAATGGAAATAATATAACTTGACTTATGGAAAATTATTAGGAATAATCATATCTCTAATTTCATTCTTTAAAATCTGTTAAAAAAGTTAATAGAAATTGATGAATAAGTTCAACATAGCTTGGAAGAGTATAAAGTAATTTATGATTATTCTTGCCTTGTTTGAGTAATTAAATTTGATTACTAATAAGTATAAAAAATGATGAATTTAAATGAACAAAAAAATACCTTTACTTCTCATCTATTGCTTTTATTCAATATTTTAATTGCTTGTGTGATTTAATTATACAATTTTCATTTAGTTTATCAATTAAGTTTTGCTTGTCTAAATAATAAAAAATTATCATAATTTTTGCACTTAATTATCAATCTTTGTGGGAACGATAACTTATTAATTCTTATTACTTGAATTGTTTCATATACTTGCAAAAAATCAACAATAGAAGTCAATAGAAAAGTGTTTGGGGTGTGGAGAAATTGTCCCCGCTCCATAGGAGAAAGGCCTTTATGAATCTTCTTAATTGGGTAATTTACTGCTTTAGTTTTAGGGTTCTTTTGGGAAGACACAGAACCCGTCAATTTTAGTATTGCCTTGTAATAAGACTGGGGTTTTTTTAAATTCTAAGATTTGAAAAACCAACCTATTGGAAAATTTTTTAAAAGAGCCATGTGAGCATTTGGTTGATAAAATCCATCTTTCATTGTCCATATATTTTGTAAATTTGTTTTGAAAAAATAATTTGATTTTAATTTCGATTGTGATAACACAATCCAAGAATCATTTTGTGACAAAACAATTTGAGAAAACTTCTCACTTGAGGATTTTGAAACAATTTTGTCACAGGAATCCCTTAGTGAGGTTTTTAAAACAAATTTTGTGTAGGATTGCCCCTTTGAGAGTTTTGAAGATTTTTAAAAAGAGCTTTTAAAGAAAAATATTGTCCCTTCTCTGGTTTTGAAAAAAGTAGTGTTTTACCTATACATTCTCCTTTGTTGGCTAAAGATTCTTGTAATGTTTGCATCTCTGAAGCCCGATGGAGGAGTAAGTCCCTTTGGCTAGAGACTCTTTAAGCTTTTGCATCTTTGAGACTTATTGAAGGAGCAACTCCATTTTTGGTTATTTACTAAATGCTTCAATCCATTTTTGGAGTCGGAGGTTTTGACTTTGAGATTCTTCATCTTTGACTACTTTCGCCTAAGACTTGATTTATAAAATAGATGAGACTACTATGCATTTTTATTTTTATGGTCGTCCTTTTGGACCACCTTTTCCTTCCTTTTAGATTGGCATTTTTAAGTCTTGTTTTAAAGTAACTCTTTGGTTAGAAATTTTGGTATTGAGTTTTTTATATCCTTTAATAAATTAAATTTCAAAATCGAAAATACTAAGGATCGTTTGCCATCTAGCAAAAGTTTATTTTGAAGCAATGTTTTGGACATCGTTTTGTAAAACATCTTTTGTAGATTTACAATCAATACGAGATAAAAAAATTTATTAAGTAAATTTTGAAATGCACATGGAAATTGGAAAAAATTCTTTTGAAAATCATTCCAATGTGTATATGTGAATTGAATAATGCATTCTTTGTCATTCACCTTTTATTTTAAAATGCTTCCATAACCAAAGTGATATGAGCACGACCAAGCACGCCGGCAACAAGAGAGATGAACTAGCACTTTCTCAAGGACCAATAATAAGAGCAAGGTCAAGGAAGCTTAAAGAAGTCCTACAAGTATTCATGAGACCTTATGTGGAAAAGATGCAAGTTCAAGAAGAGAAAGAAGCTAAATTGGACTATGAAGACAAGTTTAGGCCGAATGGTGCAATGGGCCTTCAAGCTACTTTATTTAGTTTCTACTCTTTATGTAACATTTAATTAAGTATATTTGGGCAGCCTAGAACCTAGGAAAATGAATTGGGCTTTATTATAATATGTTTGTTTTATTTTGAGCTTATTTTACTGTTTTGGGTAGTTTAAGTGGGTAGGCTTTGGGCTTATCTCCTCTAAAGAGTTGGGACAAAATAACTATTTAAGGCTTAGAATACCTAAGGGGGCCAAATTTTACATGGAAGGATTGAATTTTAATGGGTTTGGGTCATATTTAGGTTTAGGCCTACATTGGTGAACTTATGGTCCTAAATTTTAGGAATGGATTTTCCTTAATAAATAATTATTATTTTGGGATATTATTAAGTAGAGTTTGAGGGAGAAATAATAGCTTGACCATATCTTTAAAGGGCTGGCCGAAATTCACTTTTAGCCAACATTAAGTCTACATTCATTCCTTCATTTTCTTAAGATAATCATGCATATTTACCACCAGCTTTTAGGATTATTTTCATATTGTATTTATCTTTATTTCTTCATGTACTTAGTCCATATTATGGCCAAATACATGTAGATATAGGTTAGGAATTATCTTTGTTATTTATTTCATTATTTATCTCTTAGAGTTAGTGTTTGATTTTAATTCATCTAGCGAGGAGTGGCTACCTAGCCTATATAAAGGGCTGAATTCTTTATTTGTAGGACACCTGAATTTTGATTAATGACCATTTTCTTTGGCTTGGCCGAATTTGTGAGAGTTAATTTATTATTGATTCTTGCTATTGTATGAAGAATTAGACTTAGGCTATTTGCATGATTAATGTATGCTTGATTCTTCTTCTTCTTGTTTTCTAAATCAATTTATCATAAGCATTTTCAATCAATCTTGTTTGGGGGTTCTTTAGATTGGAGGTTTATTATTTTATTTATGTTCAATATTCATGGTATGTTGGCATTCTAGTTTGGTATATAGGCCGGGGTTCTGCATCACAAAGTTAGATGCATCAGTTTCAACAATTTTTAAGGCTAATGGGTCTGCTAGATACAGGTATGGAATTTCTCTAACTTGCTTTTTAATATGTTGAACTATCTTAATGTGTTCATCAGACCATAAAATAAGGTTTTTCTTTAGCCTATCATGCAAAGGTTTTGCTAACATGTTAATGTTTGGAAAAAATTTAAGACATAATTTAGGCTTTTTAGGAACTTTTATATTAGATTTTGTCAAAAATCTTGTTTGGAAATTGTTTTACGAAAGCGAAAGTCCTCTTTATTAGAGTAATTATTCCATGGGAAATGTAATGACCTAGGAACTAATTTTGTTTTGGAAAAGAGAGATTTTTGTTTTTGAAACTACTAAACCAATTTTCTTTGCCACATAGAAAAATATTTTGAAGTGTTTGAAATGTTGTGCTATTATTGATTTTGAAAAAATGAGAACATTATCAATATAGATAACACAAAATTTTAAAAAAGGATTAAATCTCATTTATGATCCTTTAAAATTCAAAAGGAGCTTCTTTTTTTTTAATCTAAATGGTATGATAGTCCATTCATACTATTTAAAATGAACAATAAAAGTAGTTTTGTAATGATCTTTTGGGTCAATTTGGATTGCCAAAATCCTAATTTGAAATCAAATTTTGAGAATATAAATGCAGAATAACGTTTTTGTAAAAGATCTTTTTTGTTTGGATTAGGATATTGAATCCATTTTAAATCTTTGTTTAAAGGTTTGTACTTTATTAAAAGTCCCGATGTGCCTCTTTCTATTTTGAAATTTTTATTTAAGTAAAAAGTCACACAACTCCATGTAGACCTAGATTTTGTAATTGGACCTTTGTTTTCTAAATCCTAAATCTCTTTTCTATAATGTTCTTCAAGTTCATGATTCATTTGAATTGTTCTAGCTTTCATTGGGATTTTTTTTTATAAAGTCATTATCGTATGATAAATCTACCACATGTTATTTTATGTTCTAAAAGCATTTAGTGAATCTAAGCAAATCTCATTTTCAATCAATTTTTGAAAATAAAAAAATATTTTACCAAATTGTTTTCTAATTGGCTTTGAATTTTGAAAAAGGATATATCTTGTTTGAGGAAACTTCTTAAATCATGCAATTCAATTGATTTTCATAGACAAAATAAGCTTTTAAAAGATTTAAATTTCTTGTTCTACATTTTTTTCAATGAAAGGAAAAAACAATTTTGCTAACTTTTGTGTTAAAAGAAATATTGTCATAGTTGATAAAATAGGGAGTTATCATATTGATAAAAGGCATCCCCAAAATGACACTGTGATTTATATTCTCTAGCAAAATGAAAGGGCATTACAAAAAAATTTATTTTGCCAATAGAATTTTGTATTTTACCAATGGATTTTTATTGGATTACTAGTGGAATGCTTCTGTCGATAAAACACAAGTAGGTAGAAATTTATCGATGGAAAAATCCATTAGCAAAACTTACCGACGGAAATATAAAAAAATTTCATCAGTAGTTTTGTGAAAATATCCATCGAATATTTTGTCATTTTGAACTTTTACCAATGAATATCCCATCAGTAAATTTGATTAATAAAAAATATTAATTTATTTAAAAAAAATAGCGGTGGATATATCCATCGGTATTTTATCAGTAAAACTGCATTATTTATTATTTTTTAATTTTTTTGCAAATATTATATATTTCCCATTTGTAAAAGAAAAAAATAACACAACAAATTCAATACAAAAATTCTAAAATTTAAATAGAAAATATACATTAATTAACAATTTTAATATAAAAAAAATCAGTATACATCATAACTACTATGCAAATAATATTAATATTATGCACAATATTTTTGCAGTATTGTATAAAAAAATTATCTAAAATTTTATTTACACAAGTATTGAATGAATTATAGTACCAAAAACAAAACTCTATCATTCTCTAGTTCTTTAGGATTGGTAGCCCCAAGACTTTCTCCGTCAGAATATAAACTATCAAGTGATGGTAAATAACCGACTCTGAGGAGTCTTTCTATCTAGATAAAGTCTCAAAACCTATAAAAGAAACACATATATCTTAGACATTAAAAGACTGGCATATTTAATTGCTAAAATTTAATCTTGCCAAACAATAATTCTCCTATTCAATATTAGATCGTGATATAAATCCCAAGGTGTCACTTTAAAGTTTCGTGCAATATTGCAAATTAAACCAAGGAGATCATTTTAGAGAGAGAAAAAAAGAAAATGATCAAACTAGAATGGACCTTATCATAGCTAATATCAGCACTAAACTTTGGTAGAGATCACTAAACAAATGATGATGTCAAAAAGTGCTTAAGGCATGTAAGCAAGGTAGGAATTAATAAAGGGAGATCAAATTAAGGTTGTCCCATTTTACAAACATATGTAATGAGGAGAACTGCATATCTGTTAAAGGGTTAATTCCTTCACTCGGTTTATGAACAACTATAAATGTCTTAACATAAGCACATATCTAGAATACATACTAATCATATGGATTAGTGCTGTTACTGTATCTAGAATCAAGTTTCCTATCTCGTTGAGAATAGGTATTCCATCCTCTATTGTTTGAACAACACATAATACTTCTAACTATTATTGAGGAGAGAGATGAGAATCCCACCTTCCTTTTAGCTCTCTTAAGAACCTTACTATGAGGAGTTCAACTATAGCCCTATCAGGAGTGTTGCTTGGGTTTTATATGCATTTAAAGCCATAGGTATATGTTAGAGAAGACTAAGAATATTTTATTCAGACATACCATTTATATTCCCTTCATAGATAATAATGGCATTGAACTTAGACTGAGACAAAAATGTTAGGTTTATTTTCTATAACTAAGTTTGGTGTTGTAGTAATGGCAAAAGGTTGGCCTCTTTACTAGTAAGGTTTGTGTAACTATGAGTTTTGGGTTGGCTATTAGTCTTTTTTAAAACTAGAAATCTGATCCAAAGTACTAACAGTTTTATTTTTGTTAAAGATGTCATGTGTAACTACTAGCGTAGAAGTAAAACTCTATTCTATTCTACTAAGTTAGTCATATAGGGCCTGGGTAAATTTTTATTTACCTTCCTTGAATAGTTTTTTACTTTTTTTTTGAAATTTTAAATGGTTTGAAAATAAGGCTTTTTAATTTTGAGTATACTATTTCAATAGGGGAAACAACAATGGCCTGTTGGTTTTCCTCTATCCTAGTTAATTGGCTGGCAATTGTACTAAAATTTTGTAAAATTGTTTTGTTAAAGGATGTTTTTAATATCTTTGTTTGTTTTTTTATTAATAATTTGTTAAGAAGCAATATCTACTATTGTTCTAAATATGCTACTTCGATTTGTCTTAAGGATAGATGTTTAGATTGAATTTTCTTACCATTTGATAATTCTCATTTTGAAAACTTGTTTCTAAAAGTTACAAGGTTTATAGATTTTAAGTTTTCTTTGAATGGATATGAATTTTAGTTTTGAGATGTATATATTTCAAACCATTTAGAAAATAAAATATGATTTTTAATTTTGTAAGACAAAATCATAAAACTCATTTTGAATTTCTTTTCTCTTATCTATAAAATTTTTGAAGAACCAAGTTCTTTTTTTTGAATTATGATATGCATAAAAATTTACATGCATAATTTTTTGCCAACTCCAAATTATTTTTTATGACATCTAATTCATTAATAACATTTTCAGTTATTTTAGAAAAATATGATGAAGTTGGTGGCAAAAAATTTTGTCGTTCCTCATCAAAAATCTAAGGTTTTGTAAAAACTTAATGAGGCATATTTGTGGAGTAATCAATATTTTGAAAAGAAGCACTTGGAATGCTTGAATAAGAAAACCTAAGTTTTTGAAAAATTTCTATTTTATCAGGAAAATGAATTGCTAAGGGTAATTTTGAGGCTCTTCACAAATCAACAATACTCATGGAAGATCTAGTATCATAAAACCTACTATTGGAAGCTTAGTTTTACCTTTTCATCATAGTAATAAGTTATTTCCCTCAAATGAGTGTTTGGTTTTGCTTGTTTTGGAATTTTAGTTTTGAAGTTCCTTTCGAGATCCATTCTTAAGAAAGAGTTATATCTTTCCAAAGTATAGAATTTTGGAATTATAATGTAAAGACTACCCTAACTCTTTTGTTGCCTATCATCATATATACTATCTTATATAACACTAAAATAACGATGAACTAGTTGCATAATTTCCATTTTAATTTATAACGGTTATATGTATACATACATCAACACATTGTAAAAGAATTACAAAGAAAGCTTTAGGTTACTTTACACTAGCTCTTATCCTATTCTTTATATTATATTCTATTTATAATAATTTCAAAGACAAAACAAAATATAACTTCATACTTAGTCTTTTCCTATCTCATGTGTTGGCCTTGCTGTAGTAGATCTTGTCCATTTAGGAAGAATTCTAGTTTCAAGTACCTATACGGATAAACACCCATGCTAAGCTTACTAGCTTAGTGGGAAACAAAGAAAAATTATAAAGATGACCTCTCATAGAAGTCATGATAACTCACACAGATATGCACATTATTAGTCAAATACAATCTTGAACCACAACATAAAATTTGCATATCAACAAAACAAGACTTTATTATAAAGGTTGCAGGTTTATAATGTAATCCATGTCAATCATTTACTAAATTATACGCACTCACATGTGCATGTAAATATGTATGTAAATACAATAGTCTTAAGCAAAGAAAACATTTCTGAAATCACATCAAAGATTATATACATGCAATATTAAATACTATCTTAGCATGGTAAATTATATATCACATAGTAACATATTTTTCCATATACTATATATTGACTTATAAAGAGTAATATGTATATCAAGTTAAGTAAACAACATGTGACTATAGAGAACATGTATTTAACAATATGATTGTTGATAATGCATTCAAAATTTGCAAGTTCATATGCATAATTTAGAGATCTAGATTATACATGTGATATTAAATGCCATATATATAACTATGATGTAGTCTCCTTTTTACTACTTGTTTTCATATGCAACATAAGGATTTCATATAAAAATAATATAAAGATCAATTTAAAAATTTTCATGCTTTTAGAATCTTTTAATTTAATATGATACTTTTCTTTACTTCGAATTAGGCTTGCACTTTTCTAAAAAAGTGGATAACGGGCTCTACAGTAGCACCTAAAGGTATAAATAAAATACCCGAAGGTAATAAATGGTAGCTCCTTATGGGAACAAAACTATACTATGTGACTGGTCAAACAAACCCAAACAGAGTTGTTTATGATCCAAACGGGACCATGTCTGTATAATATGACCTAAACGGGGATGAAACTATACTATCGCATTTGTATGGTACCTTTATAGGCATGCCTATCTATCAACAACCTAGACACAGATGTAGGCAAAATAACCTCTTTCATTATTTTTCTGTGTTACACCCTTTCCTATCATATTTATATACCAATGCATACTTATTAACAGAGTATCATGCATTACATGTTCTTGTATAATCTTTTTATTAAGAATGATATCATACTTATATATGAATATACATATATATACTTAAGTGTAAGTAATCTGTGCATTTACCCAATCCATATAAATCTATGTCGTATCACACTTATAGAAGTATACTTATCAATATATTGTCTTGAATTACTTAATCCAAATGATACCTACGTAAAAGTCTATATCCAATTTACTTCAAGACATAAAACTAGATTTCAGAATCTTTAATTGAATATACTTATACTAGTAATGTTTGCTTAAACACTATGACATTGCACTTATTGGAATGTAATCATATAAACTATATGTGCATAAAACATCATTTATATATATTATCATCCCACAAGAACATACCTTTACAATTCTTTATGTCCATCACTCATGCCCCTTTGTGCTTAATTACATCATCCCACATTCATATAGATTCATACTATATTAATGGCTAAATAAGCATCACATATTTATGTGTACATCCAATCTCATGTATTGTATATACACTTGACTATCATACCTATATAATAAATTCATAATTGCATACCGTATACCCTTGACTATAGTATTTTACGCACCTTCATGCTTACAACAAACTATCATAGGTTAACCATAAAAAATGAATGTACACAATAAAAGAGTTAGCATTTAATCAAAGTAAGCTACCTCAATTGAGCAATATACTCTAAAATTGATCATATGTATTATATTTACAAACATGTACCTCTAGGTGTTACCATGAAAAATAGTCCAGTATTTAGTAGGTGTTTTCTCTTAATTTATGTCTCAAAATTTCTTAAAATATTTTATTTTAAGTGTTTAAATTTAGTTTTATGTACTTGAAGGTTTTTGTAGGCATTTCAGAGTTAAGATGCATTTTGTGGATTTATTGGATGAAAGAAAAATCAAGGAAAGAAAAGAAAAGAAGAGAAAAGTAGAGGCATGAGTCATGCCATAGGGGATGACTCATGACAGAGACTTAAGTGGGACAAGTCGTGAAACCTGGGATGACTCATGACACATGGGATGAGTCGTGATAAGACAGCTTCCCTAGTTTATTTTGTTTTGTATTTTTGACATAATTCTAGATAGATTCAGAGAAAATGGTCTTCTACAAAGTTATTCCCATGTGTTTCTAGTTTTCAAATCATTAAAAATAATCTCATTTTAATTTCAAAATATCAATATATTCACAAATTATTGAAGACTGCTCCTAATGATAAGGCAACAGACAACCTCACAATTCAAGTCCAATTTTCACAATGTTAGAGGCAGAATTGATCTTTGAATTCTTCACATAAAATTTAGATCTGTGAGCATAGTTTTTTACCCAACTATAATTACTTAATTTAGAGCTCCCAAACTCCATATATAGGCAAAATAGTTCAAATAGGTTTAATGAACCAAAGGACAGATTTTTGCTAATAAGAGGATATATCTCTTATTTCAATTCGTATGCCAAATCAATCATCATATTCATATATCATTTCATTAAAGCTCTCAAATTAACATTTATAATCACTATATAAAGGCAACCGCCCATAAAAAATTGCAAGAAGTTCCCATACCTTTGATGCCCCATAAAATCTCTTCACTTCCTTGACAACCTCTCCTCTTTGCTTACTTAAATCTTCTTCAATACTACATAATTTACACTTTACTTGTAAATCCCCACTCTCTATTCTTAGCTTAACTTTAGATACTATGAATTAAGAAGAAGAAGAAGAAGAAGTAAAAGAAGAGGACAAATATACCTTATGCATCATTAACCTTCCAACTTTTAATTGTCTTCAACACCTTCCTTGCTTCACCAACATAAGAGGGAACTTTGAGAGAGAGGAATGGAAAAAATGAAATAAAGAAATGTCAAAGAGAGTGAGTCTCTATAACCGGCTGCCTCCTCTTCTTCTAGAGTCCAACTTCTACTTTATTCTAGAAGGCTAAATGCTACTCTTCTATTGGCCCACTTGTAGACCTTAGAAGAAATTCCATTATAATTCCTTAAAATTTTTATTTTCCAAATCTTTTCTCTCACTTATAATTTGGTTCAATTTAACCCTCTTTTTACCATTTCTTAATCACACACATACATATTAAATTGCCAAATTATCAAATTAATCCTGCCTTTCCTCATAATACCCTCAATATTCTCTTTCTTATATCTTTATGGCTTTTAATGTACCCTAAACATACCCAATTACCACTAGGGTATATGTTAGGGCCTTACATATGGTATGTGCTCTTGACAAATTTATTTGTAAAAATAGGACTTTGCCTTTATTGTGATCAAAATTTTTTACTGCAGTAAAAGCAAAAGCTAACAATTATACTCTATAAATTATAACTACTATAATAGAACCTTCCAGCATATGGTAATAATGACTTTTGATTTGTAAAATAAGAGACTTTAAAATGTTTGGATATTTTAAAGAAACTAGAAAGTTTGGATAGCATTGAAAAAAGGTTGGTCCTTGACAAAGACTCGATTCTACATAACCTATTATTAAATCTTGAAAATTTATCCACCTTACATTTCTTAAAACACAAAGGATTGAAGTGTTTAAACCTTCTTTTGTAAATGATTTGATTTCTATCTAGACAACACCTATATGTATGAAGTTATATTTTCTGTCTCAGTGTTTAAAGTTTTTTTAGAAGAAAAAAAGAATAGTTTCAAAAGGTTTTAAGAGTTAAAACTCCCTTTCAATAATTTTTATTATGAAATCAGTAAAAGGCTATAGATTTGAGTCTTGCCAATGAAGAAAATACTAGATTTGAAATTTTTTTTCTCTAGATTAATTACTATACCAAATTTCAAATTTGAAATTCCTTTTATGAATTTTAGTATACCTCAATATACCAAGATATACTAGCCAATATACCAAATTTTAGATTTGAAATTTCTTCTTTGGATTTTGATATATTTCGATATATCAGCTGGTAGATCAAATTCTAGATTTGAAATTCCATTTCTAGATTTTGGTATACCTCAGTATACCAACCAAATTCCAGATTTAAAATTCATTCTCAGATTTTAGTATATTCAAGTATACCAAGGTTATACCAGCTGATATACCAAATTTTAGATTTTAAATTCCTTCTTTAGATGCTTCGGTATACCAAATTCTAGATTTGTAACTCTTTTCCTAGATTTTAGTAGATCGAGATATATCAAAATATACCAACCGGTATGCCAAATTTTAGATTTGAAACTCCTTTTCTGAACTTATACCAAGGTGTATCAACTAGCATACCAAATTCTATATTTGAATTTTTTTCCTCTTGATTTTGGTATACCAACTAATATACTAAATTTCATATTTGAAATTTCTCCTTTTGATCAAGGTTTACCAACTCATATACCAAATTCCAATTTTTGTGTTAAAATGTATAGGATATGTATTTAATTAAGGTTAAGTATACATATGCTATGAAATATGATTCATTCTTCTTCAATTCCAAGTAAAATTTCATTTATTTCTAATGGATAATTTTTAAAAAGATGCTTTGTATTCAAATGGATATGTTATACAATGATTTTCAATTGACATGATATTAATGCCCACACTATAAGAAAATACTCAATTAGCAACGAAAATTGTTAATTTTCCATTGCTAATCAAAATTAGCAACAGAATGAGCGGTTGCAAATTTGACAGTTGCTATTTTTTAGCAACAGAATTCAAAATTGGTTACAAAATCCACCAAATGTAAGATTACGTGAATTGGTCAAAATTACCAAAGGAAGTAACGACAATTGAATTTCCATTGCTAATTTTAGCAATGGAAATTGAAATTTCCATTGGAAAATTCACCTACCAATAAAAAAATTACGACAATACCATTTGTCACCATTCCATCACTAAAAATTAAAAATTCTTTTTATTAATCCCTGCAAAGAAGAAAGAAAAAGAAATATTTAGGAATTATTATTGCATGTATGGAAATTTCAATAACCACTTCTCATCAACGAACTTGTATGCTTAGAAATATTGTTGTGAAGTTTCTCACAGCTAAATCAGTAAAGAAAAAAAAACTACAGCTTGATATGTATAATTCAAGGTCAATCAAACCTCAATAATCTGATCCAATTCAATATTCAGCACTTGGTTAAACTGAGATTCACTAACCCCATCCATTTACATTAATCATTTTATTTTTCAGCTACACAAAAACAACCTTATTCATCATTTATCAAATTTTGCAGCTACGAACAAACTTATTGATGAGATTGCAAGGAACTTATTGAGATTACTAGGTCCACATAGAAGAATACCCTTCACATGCTTAATCCCTAAACTAAAACATCAAGTTCCTCATCATTAAGAATTTCAATGTACATATTTCAAAATGATAATATACATACAACTTGAATAAGTGACATTACTTGCTTGTCACATAAGGAGGAAAAACTCGATAGGTAATAGCTCTTCAAAATATATCTACAAATTCTTCACTTAAGCCACCTATACCCAGTGACTGTAGATTAAACTCCTTTTGCTTAAAAAAGTTTACTGCTGGCAACTTCACATTGATTAACAATTTGTACATAAGTACATATTGATGTATTAATGAAATTTGCAGCTAGAACCAGCTGACAGCAAGAATACATATACTCCACATTAAGTTATCATATAAAATTGATAACTGCAACCTATAAAAGATCAAGCAGCATGAAAAGTTAAATAAACAAATTTGATTTATGCAAACATGTCTATCTTAGTATGTCATCTCAAACACCTTCACTAATATCAGATTGTGTGCATGCAATTAGCATATATCATGAAGCTTATGATAATATTGCTACATATTGTATACAGACAAAGCAATGGAAAAATTATTAGCCCTCTAAGACAACTTGATCAACTATGAAAATATAATTATTTCCATGATATTCAAATGATACTCTTTCCCCTATTGTCATAACATGCACATCAAAATATCAAATTCCACAAGTCAAATTAAATATGGCCCTTGGTATTACAATGAAACAAAATAAAGAGATAAAAGATCATTGCATCTAATGAGAGAAAAAAGAGAGTTGTAACATTAGAAGAAGATATTAGATAAATAGGTAAAGCAAGAATCAAATATTAGATAAATATCTGGTGCAGTTTTTCATTTGTAAAGTTGATACAAAATTGCTCAAAACTATATAATATGAACAAAAAGTTAACATTATGGTGAAATAACATACAGCTAATAACATCTGAGGTTTAAAGACCTACCTATTGAACTTGAAGCTTTTAAAACCATATATATTAAGAACTCCAATTAACTGTTTCGAGTTTGGATCTTGCCAAATTGAACTATTGATTTTGTTCACAAGCTTGTAAAAAATTTAAATAAGAACAAATGAAAACTAATAATTAAAAAATGTGTATTTATGGGAGAATGATTTGGAACATTTATAAGCTAAAATAAGTGTTTTTATCATTCTAGTTCTTCCACACCCTTTAGAGAAGTGGAAATGCCAAATGTGGGCAACTGCTGTAAAAGGTCTCTTACCAATCAAACACACGAGAATAAATGGTTTTAGCCAAAGCATCCCAACTACCTAATGCACCATCAGTCTTTGAATCCTTTTTAAGAGCTTTTTGGTACAAGGTACAATTAAAAGCTTTTTTGGTATAATTGAATTACACTTATGGAATTGAATTAAGAAAAATAGAGAATAAATCTTAAATAGAAAATAATAGAAAGAAAAAAAAGAAATACAAATATATGTTGAGTAAAAAACCACTTAAGCAAGTAAAAAAATCATAAAATTGATTACATAACAAAATCATTATATATAAATATAAGCTAATGTAGTTTCAATAATAAAAGCAACAATTCTTAAGTGACATAAGCAATGCTTATTACATGACTTTTGACATCACGTACAAAAATAGATAATAGAACGATACTAAAAGGCAATGAGATAATTAGACATGGCCTTGAAAGGTAACACTAGCAAGTCACATGACAGAGGGATATTAATTAGACATAAAATAAAGAAAAAGAAGCTATTCCAATATATTGCATGAGTTATTCCAATAAACAGGATATTATTTGGATATGAAGAATAGGACTCCACATCAACTCCAATAAATTTGAAAGATATTACTTTCCAAGAATAATCTAAACACCAAGAAGCAAGAATTTTCCTAGTGATCGATACTTATAATATGTTCAAAATTCAGAAAACCATGTCAATAAGTTCTCGATACGCATGTTTATATATAACTTGAAAAAAGCTAAGTATGAACAAGAGAATTTAGCCTACAAATCATCTGTTAAATTATAAATGATTCAGGTCATAAATATACCTGGTTTCTTTTCACAGCCACACCCTCCACTAAGGGAGTAGATCTAAGAACTGTTTGATATACTCTAGGTTCAACTGAATCATCATTACTTGGCTCCAAACAAAAGGGCACCATCTCTAAAGAGGCATAAAAAATGAGGTGATGGTGACATAAGAAAACTAGTTAAACATATACTAAAATAAACAACTATAGTTTATAACAACCACCTCATCGACAAATTAACATATTCATATAGCAAAATAGTACATTGATAGGAAAATAAAAAGATGAAACATAATATAATGAGCAAATGAAGCTCAGTAATGGAATAAAGAACACATTGGAATGGGAAGAGAACATCATATAGTGGTAAATAAAATATTCAATGCAGAAGAACAAACAAGTGAAAAAATTACCTGCTTTTTGGATCTTCAAGCTCCTTCTTCTCTTTAAAAAGGCTGGCTAATGAAGATTTCTAAAGGAACTCATAATGGATATTGAAATTGAAATCCAATTTGAGGCCCATACTTTGGTGAAAGATGTAGAAGATTTTGACGTAATGAAGAAAAGTCTGGCACCTACAATGATAAAAGTCAGAATCACACAACAAATTTGAGGCCCATTGTAATACCCCTAATGATACCCTAAGAGAGGTAGTGATCATTTTGCATGAGACAAATGTTGATTATGTGGCTAATTAAGGAAAATTACAAATTAGGGACTTAATTGAAAAGTAAAAGTAAAAGTTTTATGGTAGAAATGTAATAAGTGAAAGATTAGCGATTAAAGTAAGAAACATAAATATAAAGAGGGACCAAAATGAACTTTGCCAATATTTTTATGACCAACCAATGGGATTAAGGCAAATGGAAGGCTAGGAAAGAGAGAGACAAAGATGGTTTTCTTCTTGTGTTGGCCGGCCATTCTTGGCCTAAGAGTATTTGTCCTCTTTTCTTTTCTTTTCTTTTCTCTTTTTCTTCTTCTCCTTTCCTCTAGCCTACAATGTTTGTGCTTTAAGTGGGTAGAGCTGTAGATGGTAGAGAAAGAGAGATTATTTTTTTACAGTAACTTAAGGCTAGGTTTAAGAAGGGAAAAGAGAGAGAAAGACAAAGCTTGAAAAGTTAAAGCTTAGAGAGGTATGGGAACTTCTCCTTTCTTGTGTGTGTGTTTGATGTGTATATGATGCAATAATAGTAATATGTGATGTTATAGTAAGTGAGTAACATGGAAAATTGAGGTTATACTTGACTGAAAACCGAAAATAGGAGTTTTGGTTGAAGATAGGAAAAATTGTTTTTAAGTTCACATGACCAGTCAGCGCTATTTTAACTATATCTTGAGTTACAGATAATGGAATTGAGAAATTCTAGTTTTATATGAAACTAGACTCATATATATTCATTTTATATGAAGAACACAAAGCTTGAAACAATTTTTTGGATAGAGAAAATTTGGCTTGAATCCGGGTTTGGACTGCTGCCTTGTCACTAGGAGCAGTTTGTGGTTTTTATGGGATATATTGAGATTTATAGGTCTGATTTGAGTTATTTATATGTTTTAGAAACTATACATATAGATCTACAACTTTGTAGAAGGAGGGTTTCCATAAAAATGATGATTTGTAGGTTAAAAATGACATAGAAGTTGATATAGAAAATATATCTGCAGGCAATTTGGGCCTCACAGTTACTAGGCTTTTCATAGTAACCGTGAGGTACCCCAATTTTCAGTCCAGACCCTAAAGATGACCTATCTCACAGTTACTAAGATTTTTATTATAACCGTGACCTATTCAAAAAGTATAGAACATGGTTATTACTCATCCGATAATGATCGTGAGGTAGTCTGGCATAGTCCAGACCCGAAAAGAACCCTAGGTTACGGTTACCATGAATTTGGTAGTAATCATGACCCCTATAAGTCTTGGGCCACGGTTACCATGAATTTGGTAGTAACCATGACCCTCCTCCATAGTTCAAACTTGAAATAATAAGATGCCATATGAAGCTTAAAGCTATTTTAACTCTTCCTAAGTCTTATAAATTATATTGAACATATAAACACGATACTGCACAACAATCAATATATATATATATATATATATATATATATATATATATATATATATATATATATATATATATATATATATATATATATTATATTGAAATGAAATGTAAAGGCAATGTTTATGATATAATATGTAATGTGTTTATTCAAATGGGAATTATAAATACAGTACCATTATACGGTAGTGATTATTGTATAGTGTATTATAGTATTTTGAATTATTCTACTTTATAGTGAAATGTTATAATGAGCTAATGACACATGAAATATGATTATTGGCCTGCATATAGAACTTGGTTGTGGATAGATAGGCATGCCTATAGGGTTACAATCATAGTTGCTATAGGTTTGACCCCGTTTGGATTTTTATTTGTCCTCGATTGGGACCACAGGCTTGATCCAGTTGGGTATACAAGTCTGATACTTTAGGCTATCCACAAGAATAATACCTTTGGGTATTTATATATTTGACACCTACAGGTATCCACAGCACCCGTTATCCACACCCACAGGACTTTAGGAGGCAATTTAAAGTATAAAATAAACAGTATATGAATATATGTGTAATGATGATAGAGACTTGAATATTCATTAATTATGATTGTTATGAATTAAGTATGATATGTGGATTTATATTGTAACCCTTGCATGTTCATTATAATATCTTGATATTAATACTGATTATTGTGTGCTTGGAAACAATCACTAGGAGTGGTTGTTCATATATGTATTGTTCCCCACTAAGCTTTATAGCTTAGCACGGGTGTTTATTCGTGTAGGTTGAAGATATGTCATTACTTCAAGGAAAAGGCCAACACCATCTAGGAAGGGAAGTTAGGATGTCTAAATTGTACTGCTTTTCTCTTTTTAATTTGTGTAAATTCTATAAAAAATAATGTAATGAACATGTTTTGTAATTATTAACTCAAAATATGATTATGATGTAACAAAGTATACGTTTATATAATTTTTTTAATGTATGAATTATAAAGTCAAAGTATAACCAATTATATGACAAATGAACATATTATTAGTGTTATATGCGTTGTTTATTAAAATATTAAGATAAGTAACAGTAATCTGGATAATCTAGTATGGTCCTTACATTTTTGGTATCAGAGTGTCTTGGTTTAGGCGATTCTGGCCAATAAGAGTATAGAAATAAGCAGTTATAAAAGGTTTTTTTTTCAGGTGTTAGCTTAATATACCTTGTCCCTATCTTGTTTCAGTATAGCTTAAAGATGTATAGTTTGAAAGGATTTAGGAAGGGAGATTAAAGGAATCAGTGACCCTAGGAATTTGAGTCTAGGTGACTCTAATCCTTTTATAGTATCTCAAGATAAAACTTAAGCAGTGTTGATAGAGGGGCTTAATAGAGATATATGGATTCATTAGTTGAGTGAGTGCCGAGCCTTAAAGGACGGCCACATATAGCCTTCTCCTTTTCCCATGGCATATTTGTTCTTTCCTTTTTCTTTACCCGACTGTGCATGGCCTTTATTTTTCTTTGCATGATTACTTATATTTCATCTAGCCTTTCTTGTTATATCGATCGGGTATGATTTTCATCATTGCTTTACCGATCGATTTTGAATTTCAGCATTGTTTTCCTGATCTATTCGGGTATATGGCATTCAGTTCCTTTTTGACCGATCGGGTATATGGTTTAGTTTTAGTTTCTCTTTAACCGATTAGATATATGTTTTCTAATTCTTCTTTGCCTGATCAGACATATGACTCTTAGTCCTTTACGGCCGACCGAATAGATATGTATAGCCCTCAGTTTCATGTTTTACCCGAGCATATATGGTTTACAGTGCACAATTTTATGTTCCTTTCTCCTTATGTGTACTTATCCATTTAAACACTAGAACACTGCTAAATCATGAACAGAGTATTATGAGTTTATAGTTTTATTAAGAAAGCTTTATGATAAGGATAAATTAAGTTAGCAGTGAATATGATGATGATAAGTATTTATTAAATGATAGTGAATATACCAGTCGAATATTGATAGATTTTGGATAATGGAATATGTATATGTATATAATGGTATAGAAATGAGATTCTCGGTTTGGAATGAAAACTAAAGTATAGGTATATAGAATAGATTATTAAGCTAAGATATGACAGTATATATATATATACACAAATATATGTGGAGTTGCTGTGGAAAAATTGAGGTTAATTACTACGCTCTGTAAATCTGTCAGTGTTTCCTTAACAGTTATGGGCAGATGATGAAATATTTCATAGTTGAAATAGGGCAAAACATGTACATTTGCATTTCATTTCATACATGAAGCATCATTCACTTATCGTACAACATCATATGACATGTACTTGGCCTCGACTAAAAAAGGAAAATGACAGGATATATCTTAAGCACAGTAATGATATGATCATATGATTAGGTCATCTTTATTTAGAGATATAGTTATAAGAAAAGCGAATCAAGAGGGAGTTATAGTTATGAAGAGATAGAGATAGATTGACTTTAAGGGTGATATAGTACAAAAATGCATGTGAGGTAAGCAAAGAACCATTAAAGCTAGTAGAGATAGTATATGATGTAAAATAAGTGAGATAGATATATAAGTACAGACAGAAGTATAGAAATAGTAGTGTTATATGAGTATAAGGTACAAGTATGAATTTCGAGGACGAAATTCTTTAAGGGGGAGAGAATTGTAATACCCCTAACGGTACCCTAAGAGAGGTAGATAATCATTTTGCATGAGACAAATATTGATTATGTGGCTAATTAAGGAAAATTACAAATTAGGGACTTAATTGAAAAGTAAAAGTAAAATTTTTTGTGGTAGAAATATAATAAGTGAAAGATTAGAGATTAAAGTAAGAAACATAAATATAAAGAGGGACCAAAATGAACTTTGCCAAGATTTTTATGACCAACCAATGGGATTAAGGCAAATGGAAGGCTAGGAAAGAGAGAGACAAAGATGGTTTTCTTCTTGTGTTGGCCGGCCATTCTTGGCCTAAGAGCATTTGTCCTCTTTTCTTTTCTCTTTCGCTTCTTCTCTTCTCCTCAAGCCTACGATGTTTGTGCTTCAAGTGGGTAGAGCTGTAGATGGTAGAGAAAGAGAGATGAATTTTTTTACAGTAGCTTAAGGCTAGGAGCAAGACAAAATGAAGGAAAAAGAGAGAGAAAGATAAAGCTTGAAAAGTTAAAGCTTAGAGAGGTATGGGAACTTATCCTTTCTTGTGTGTGTGTTTGATGTGTATATGAAGCAATAATAGTAATATGTGATGTTATAGTAAGTGAGTAACATGAAAAATTGAGGTTATACTTGACTGAAAACCGAAAATAGGAAGTTTTGGTTGAAGATAGGAAAAACTGTTTTAGTGTTCACATGACTAGTCAGTACTATTTTAACTATATCTTGAGATACAGTTAGTGAAATTGAGAAATTCTAGTTTTATATGAAACTAGACTCATATATATTCATTTTATATAAAGAACACAAAGCTTGAAACAATTTTTAAGATAGAGAAAATTTGGCTTGAATCCTAATTTGGACTGTTGCCCTATCACTAGGACCAGTCGGTGGTTTTTATAGGATATCTTGAGATTTATAGGTTTAATTTGAGTTATTTTTGATGTTTTAGAAACTAAACATAAATACCTACAACTTTGTAGAAGGAGGTTTTCCATAAAAATGATGTTGCATTGGTTAAAAATGACATAGAATTTGACACAGAAAATCTATCTCTAGGCGATTTGGACCTCATGATTACTAGGCTTTTCATAGTAACCGTGAGATACCCCGATTTTTAGTCCAGACCCTAAAGATGACCTATCTCACAGTTACTAAGATTTTCATAGTAACCATGACCCATTTAAAAAGTATAAAACACAGTTATTACTCATCCGTTAATGATCGTGAGGTAGTCTGGCATAGTCCAGACCTGAAAATAACCTAGGCCATGGTTACCATGAATTTGGTAGTAACCGTGACCCTCTTCTATAGTTCAAACTTGAAAGCATAAGATGCCATATGAAGCCTAAAGCTATTTTAACTCTTCCTATGTCTTATAAATTATATTGAACATATAAACACGATAATGCACAAAAATCAAATATATATATATATAATGAAATGAAATGTAAAGGCAATGTTTATGATATAATATGTGATGCTTATATGTGTTTATTCGAATGGGAATTATAAATACAGTACCATTATACGGGAGTGATTTGTTGTATAGTGTATTATATTATTTAGAATTATTTTACTTTATAGTGAAATGCTATAATATGAGCTAATGACATATGAAATATGATTATTTGCCTGCACATAGTGTAACGCCCCAAAAATTTATATTTGATATTCTTAACATGTTGTAGAGCGTGAAAGATAATTCTGAGATAGTTTTCGGAACAAACTGATTAAAGGGAATAAAGAAATTCAAAAAAATATAAAGGTTAAATGTGCTCAGCTCAGGGTAATTCAATGATGGGGTGACCCGATGAGCAGTTTAGCCTAAGAGCAGTTTATGAAAGTAGGTGTTAAGCGAAGTTCGGTGGTACAATTTGAGCTGAAAATGAGCTTAGATCGACCTTTAAATAAGGCAAAAATGTTTTCACCCGACACTATAGGAATGGTTGACTTGAAGTTTGACTATACTCTAAATTGATGTATTGACCTCCGAAAATTATTCCGATCTAATAAATATGTTAGTAATACCTTAAATGACCTATTAGAAGTGAAAAATAAGTGTTCTGACAATTTTGGAATTTTTGATTTCGAACCGGTTGCACAAGCCTCTGGAGCTCAAAGTATATCAAAAAAATATCGGAATGAGCTAAAATTTTTACTATATATTCTAGAATATATAGTGACATTCGGGAAAAAATTTCAGGGAAATCCAATATCGGTATCAAAAATACATATTTCGGAGTGAAAAACCAAAATCGGGTCATTAGGAGGGTCAAATCTGACCATTTGATCATGTTATTTTACATGAAATGATAATTTAGTGTAAGGATCATGTGTGTGTGAGCTCATGAAGGTAGGATAAGCCAAGCCTAAGTGTCTATATGAGTGACAAGTGGCCAATTTTAATGCCATTAAATTCAATAGTGAATGAATGAATGAATCTTGGCCTCACATTTGGTACACTTAAAGCAGCATATATAAGGGACAAAGGATCTAGAAATATCCTAAAAAATTGACCATATTCACCTCCTTTCTTCAGCCAAACCAAAATCTCCATTTTTCTCTCTCCTTTCTCCATTCTCATCTAACCAAGCCTCGATCCTTTGAATTTCGAGCTCAAATTTTAACTTTAGACTCATAATTTATTCCTCTTTACAACTAAAAAGAGCTTGTATCAAAAAGAAGCCAATAACACTAAGGAATAAGGTAAGAGAAAGTAAGGAAAATTTTATGATTTTATGAGATTTTGATGATATTAGTGGGAGATATTATATGAGCATGTAGATATTGATTAGGAGAGTTGATTTATAGTTTTAAATTGCTTAAATTTGTGACAAAAACTCATGAGCTATCCTTCTCCATTTTCGACCAACAAAGAAAATTTAGGGTTAAAGGAGAAAGCTTGAAGGAGAAGGGATGAGAAAGGAAGAATAGGAGATTTTAGACCACCAAGAGGTATGTGGATACAAACTACACTCAATTTCATTTAAATTGTGAATTTTGGTATAAATTTTACATTATGTAACAACATGAAATGGACGAATTGTGTGAAATAATTTAAGGTAAAATTACAAGAGAACATTTTAATATGAAGAGAACATAAATATACAAAGAAAATAATTAATTAAGAGTAAAAGCTATAGTCACTGAATGGGAACCCTAAGAATATTAGGTGAAATTTTGATGATTTATAAAGTATTAAATAAAATTTTAACAAAATGATAGTGATTAAATGTATTAAAGTGAAATTGAGTAAAAAATAATAGATGTGTAAGGAATTATGTATGAAACATAATGATGTTCATATAGAGAATTAATTGATATTAAGAAAAATGAAGCATAAATTGGTATATTATCCTATAAATAAATATTAAAAGTATAAATAGCATAGATTAAAGCATAAAAAGATTTATGGTTGTAAAAAGTATATAATGGCCGAAATATATTTAATGGGATGTAAAATGTATAATTGATGTTTAGTTGAGTAATTAATAATAATTAGGCAAAATAAGGCATAAGAAATATAATAATGTTGATTAGAATGGAAAACGAGGAAGGTACCTAATTATGTAATAATTACAGAATGCGTAAAGTTAATGAAACTTGAAATTTACCATGGGTAATTATTTCACTTCACCATGAAATGAATATAATTGGATATATAGTTATGTATGACATGAAGTTGGAGTAAGAAATAATTCATTAGTGGAAAATCTCTTGATGGTTGAATGATGAATATGAGTAAATTTTATGGTTTAGTCACATTTATATGATAATGAGCATTTATGTGATGAATGTCTAATTGACGAGCTTAATTGAATGTGTTTGTGAGCATGATGTGACTAAAATAGAATAATAAGGAAAAAATAATAATGGATAAATGTGATAAGAAATAAAATTTAATAATGCCCTTAGTGTCAGTGGGAAATCTAGTTCTTTGGATAGTATGGCTAGCCATAGAAATTTATTTCGGGGGATACCATGAGTATATGAGATATTTGTTATCAGAAATGACCATGAGATATGAGATAGGACTGCCGGCATACTATATGCATTAGTACTAGGGTTTTGGTGTCACACCTAGTGGTGGGATCCCCCTAGTACACCGTATTTACGTCCCATTTATCCAGTTCGTGGTTGTCCATGGCTAGAGGCAAAATGGTAATTTTGTATAAAATTGGGATAAAAGAGTAATTATGATAACTTAGATGCCATAAATATAAATAAATAATAAATAATGTGAAAATAAGATAAATGTGATAAGTAAGGGCAAAATTGTAATTACCTGATAGAATAAGGGTAAATTGGTCAATTAAAGCAAAAAGAGTGAATAATGAAGTTCAAATAGTTAAATACAACAAAAGGTATAAAATTTGAAATTAGTCAAGTTTAGGGATTAAATTGTAAATGTGCCATCTTTGAGAGATTTAAAGGATTAAAATGTAACTTATACATTGAAAATTAAATAAAAGTCAAACAAAGTCAAACGAGTCAAAATGTAAGTTAAATTGGAGAACAAGTCAACTCGGGAATTTAATTGAAATTTTTACATGAAGTTTGGTAAACAAATGAAATTCAGTAAGAAAATAAATAAAGAAAATCATAAATACGATTAGGAAAATATTAAAGTAAAAAAAACATAATTAATAGGCTTAAAAAGTATAAAAAGGTAAATGTGTGATTAAGTAGGGGTGAAATCATAAATTTGAATATTAATATAGCAATTAAAGAAGTTAAATTAATTAGACAAGTTAAGAAGGACCAAAATGTAATTTGTTACCATAAGAAAAATTACAGGGTCCAAATTGCAATTTATGTACTTAATTTAAATTAAAGACCAATAGAAGTCAATAAGTCAAAATTGATCAAATTAAGGAAAAGTCAACTTTAGGGACCAAATTGAATTTTTCACTTAAGTATAGGAAAATTTTAAATTAATTCGAAAGGATGAGTGATAAAGAAATTTAAAGTAACTTATAAGTATGATAAGAATAAATAATGAATTTATATAATAAAAGGAAATTATAAGGATTTAATTGTGATTTTTCTATTTGATAAGGAGAGAAATGAAATTTAAAAAAAAAGCTATATAATTAGGATAAAGAAAAGTAAAGAAGGTCAAATGAATTAAAAATGAAGATAAATAGAATTAAGGACAATGGATAGTGAGCTCAGGGGTCTAACCGAAATGTTACATCCGACTAAAGATTATATATATATATATATATATATATATATATATATATATATATATATATATATATATATATATATATATATATATATATATATATATATATATATATATATATATATATATATATATCATTTAGTGCTAAAGAATTAAGTATAAGAAAAAGTAAAAAGAGAATTTGAATAAATTATTATAAATAATGGATGGAACTGTAGCATGGTCAAAGAAAGAAAAATAAAATATGAAATGGTAGAATGGATCAAAAATGGAATTATGGATCAAATCGATAGAAAATAAAAGTTTCATGACGAGAAATATTTAAGGAGAAACGAAGGGTAAATTAGCAGTTTTGAGAAAATAATTAATTAAATATTGATTTAGCTAGACAAAAAAATTTAAGCTGTAATTAGAACAAAAATAAGAACCAAATAAAAAATATAAAAGGAAAAGAGAAAATAACAGGAGAATGAGGTATGACAAAGTATGAATTAACAAATTAAAGAAGAAGATTGGAAAGAAAATAAAAATGGAATTTCACAACTAATGAACTTTGACTAGGGAAAACTTGTTTTAAATATTATAATGAGTCAACATAGAATTCCAAGTAAAGTAACAAAGAAAGGATAATGGTAAATAAGAGATAGGCAAGGACTAGTAAATAATAATAATGCAAATTGCAGGGGTAGGAGTATAATCTAAATTATAACTATGATAACAAATCAGTAAAAAATTAGAAGAAAACATCAATCAACCAAATAGAATTGTTTAAAATAATAATAATAATAATAATAATAATTTAAAATAAAATTTTATTTGAATGAAATTTTGCGTAGTTGTATCCACCACTAAGCAACAACATTGCTTAGCGCGCAGTTTATTGACTGTGCGCAGGAACATGTACTCAAGGACATAATGGAAGACTGGCATGGCATGTACATCGAGGATGAGTAAGAGGATAACTATTAAGTTAGGCTATTTATAATCAGTGACTGGTATGTAATCTATGGAATCATTAGTGTAAACGCAATGATATTATAAATGTTGGTTTATTTATACATATATTGAATATATATATATGTGAATGTTGTGCTAATATTAGTGTTAGATTTATGTGGAATATAGGGACATAGGAAGGAACTTAGGGTGTCACAGTAAAGTGAAAATAACACATGTACATGCCATAAAGGGAAAAGTAAACGTAAGTTTTGGGGTTACGTGTTCCCTTTCGATATTACAAATGGCTATTATAGCTTTAGAATTGGGAAAGAGAAAGAGAGAGGTGCAGAATAATCATAGTTTGAGTAGAGCCCAGACAATTCGATATTTAACGAGATGACTCTCATTGATTAATCTCGTTGATTCCGTGAGCATGTGCCGCTGCCAGTGCAATAACTGGTTGATTACATAGACATTTGCATCTCATGATACATATAGACAGACATGGCACATAGCATATATGCATAGTCAGACAATTATAAACTATATTATACGATTGTAAATATAGCATGCAATACATCTATGCATTTTTTATACATGCATTCATATCATTACGCATTTTGCATTTTATATTGGTGGCGGCGAGTGTGCTACATTGGTATTGTTGGGTCCCATCTCTTTTATAGACATGGTATTAAGAATAATGGTTTAGACAGTATGGAAAAAAGTATTAGTAGATGGAATATCATATGGATTTAGACAGACACAACAAGCAAGGGTCATTAAAAGAAAAGAAGAATAACCATTGTCTACTATATTGTGAATATAGATAGGAAAGCATAGTAAATCCTCTTATAATAAGAACAATAGTTTACAATAAAAGAAGAGAAAAATCTTAAGGTGGGTATTTATAGTTTTGCTATTAAGGTAAATTTCGAGGACGAAATTTTTATATAGAGGGGGAGTACTGTAATGCCCCAAAAATTTGTATTCGATATTCTTAACATGTTGTAGAGCATGAAAGATAATTCCGGGATAGTTTTCGAAACAAACGGATTGAAGGGAATAAAGAAATTCAAGAAAATATAAAGGTTAAATGTGCTCAGGTCAGGGTAATTCAATGATGGGTGACCCGACGGACAGTTTAGCCTAAGAGCAATTTATGAAAGTAGGTGTTAATCGAAGTTCGGTGGTATAATTTGAGCTAAAAATGAGCTTAGATCGACCTTTAAACTAGGCAAAGAAGTTTTCACCTGACACTGTAGGAAGGGTTGACTGAAAGTTTGACTATACTCTGAATTGATGTATTGACCTCTAAAAATTATTTTGATTTGATAAATATATTAGTAATAACTTAAATGATCTATTAGAAGTAAAAAATAAGTGTTCTGACAGTTTTGGAATTTTTGATTTCGGACCGGCTGTATAGGTCTCTGGAGCTAAAAGTATACCAAAATGATATCGGAATGAGCTGAAATTTTATCATATATTCTTGAATATATATTGATATTCGGAAAAAAATTTTAGGGCAATCTGAGTGAAAAACCAAAATTGGGTCATTAGGAGGGTCAAATCCAAGAATTTGACCATGATATTTTACATGAGATGATATTTTGGTGTAAGGATCATGTGTGTGTGAGCTTATGAAGGTAGGATAAGCCTAAGTATCTATATGAGTGACAAGTGGCCAATTTTAATGCCATTAGATTCAATAGTGAATGAATGAATCTTGGCCTCACATTTGGTACACTTAAAGCAGAATATATAAGGAAAAAGAGGTCTGGAAATATCCTGGAAAATCAACCGTATTCACCTCCTTTCTTCAGCCAAACCGAAATCTCTATTTTTCTCTCTCATTTCTCCATTTTCATCTAACCAAGCCTCATTCCTTTGAATTTCGAGCTCAAATTTTAACCCTAGTTATTCCTCTTTACATCTGAAAAGAGCTTGTATCAAAAAGAAGCCAAGAACACTAAGGAATAAGGTAAGAGAAAGTAAGGAAAATTTTATGATTTTATGAGATTTTGATGATATTAGTGGGAGATATTATATGAGCATGTAGATATTGATTAGGAGAGTTGATTTATAGTTTTAAATTGCTTAAATTTGTGACAAAAACTCATGAGCTATCCTTCTCCATTTTCGACCAACAAAGAAAATTTAGGGGTAAAGGAGAAAGCTTGAAGGAGAAGGGATGAGAAAGGAAGAATAGGAGATTTTAGACCATCAAGAGGTATTTGGATACAAACTACACTCAATTTCATTTAAATTGTGAATTTTGGTATAAATTTTACATTATGTAACAACATGAAATGGACGAATTATGTGAAATAATTTAAGGTAAAATTACAAGAGAACATTTTAATATGAAGAGAACATAAATATACAAAGAAAATAATTAATTAAGAGTAAAACTATAGTCGCCGAATGGGAACCCTAAGAATATTAGGTGAAATTTTGATGATTTATAAAGTATTAAATAAAATTTTAGCAAAATGATAGTGATTAAATGTATTAAAGTGAAATTGAGTAAAAAATAATAGATGTGTAAGGAATTATGTATGAAACATAATGATGTTCATATAGAGAATTAATTGATATTAAGAAAAATGAAGCATAAATTGGTATATTATCCTATAAATAAATATTAAAAGTATAAATAGCATAGATTAAAGCATAAAAAGATTTATGGTTGTAAAAAGTATATAATGGTCGAAATATATTTAATGGGATGTAAAATGTATAATTGATGTTTAGTTGAGTAATTAATAATAATTAGGCAAAATAAGGCATAAGAAATATAATAATGTTGATTAGAATGGAAAAAAGGAAGGTACCTAATTATGTAATAATTACAGAATGCGAACAGTTAATGAAACTTGAAATTTACCATGTGTAATTATTTCACTTCACCATGAAATGACGATAATTGGATATATAGTTATGTATTACATGAAGTTGGAGTAAGAAATAATTGATTAGTGGAAAATCTCTTGATGGCTGAATGATGAATATGAGTAAATTTTATGGTTTAGTCACATTTATATGATAATGAGCATTTATGTGATGAATGTCTAATTGATGAGCTTAATTGAATATGTTTGTGAGCATGATGTGACTAAAATAGATTAATAAGGAAAAATAATAATGGATAAATGTGATAAGAAATAAAATTTAATAATGCCCTTAGTGTCAGTGGGAAATCCAGTTCTTTGGATAGTATGGCTAGCCATAGGAATTTATTCCGGGGGATACCATGAGTATATGGGATATTTGTTATCGAAAATGACCATGAGATATGAGACAGGATAGCTGGCATACTATATGCATTAGTACTAGGGTTTTGGTGTCGCACCTAGTGGTGGGTTCCCCCTAGTACACCGTATTTACGTCCCATTTATCTAGTTCGTGGTTGTCCATGGCTTTTGGCAAAATGGTAATTTTGTATAAAATTGGGATAAAAGAGTAATTATGATAACTTAGATGCCATAAATATAAATAAATAATAAATAATGTGAAAATAAAATAAATGTGATAAGTAAGGGCAAAATTGTAATTACCTAATAGAATAAGGGTAAATTGGTCAATTAAAGCAAAAAGAATGAATAATGAAGTTAAAATAGTTAAATACGACAAAAGGAATAAAATTTGAAATTAGTCAAGTTTAGGGATTAAATTGTAAATGTGCCATCTTTGAGAGATTTAAAGGATTAAAATGTAACTTATTCATTGAAAATTAAATAAAAGTCAAACGAGTCAAAATGTAAGTTAAATTGAAGAACAAGTCAACTCAGGAATTTAATTGAAATTTTTACATGAAGTTTGGTAAACAAATGAAATTCAGTAAGAAAATAAATAAAGAAAATCATAAATGCAATTAAGAAAATATTAAAGTAAAAAAAACATAATTAATAGGCTTAAAAAGTATAAAAAGGTAAATGTGTGATTAAGCAGGGGTGAAATCGTAAATTTGAATATTAATATAGCAATTAAAGAAATTAAATTAATTAGACAAGTTAAGAAGGACCAAAATGTAATTTGTTACCATAAGAAAAATTATAGGGTCCAAATTGCAATTTATGTACTTGATTTAAATTAAAGACCAATAGAAGTCAACAAGTCAAAATTATAGTCAAAATTGATCAAATTAAGGAAAAGTCAACTTTAGGGACCAAATTGAATTTTTCACTTAAGTATAGGAAAATTTTGAAATTAATTCGAAAGGATGAGTGATAAAGAAATTTAAAGTAAATTATAAGTATGATAAGAATAAATCATGAATTTATATAATAAAAGGAAATTATAAGGATTTAATTGTGATTTTTCTATTTTATAAGGAGAGAAATGAAATTAAAAAAAAACTATCTAATCAGGATAAAGAAAAGTAAAGAAGGTCAAATGAATTAAAATAAAGATAAATAGAATTAAGGACAATGGATAGTGAGCTCATGGGTCTAACCGAAATGTTACATCCGACTAAACATTATATATATATATATATATATATATATATATATATATATATATATATATATATATATATATATATATATATATATATATATCATTTAGTGCTAAAGAATTAAGTATAAGAAAAAGTAAAAAGAGAATTTGAATAAATTATTATAAATAATGGATGGAACTGTAGCATGGTCAAAGAAAGAAAAATAAAATATGAAATGGTAGAATGGATCAAAAATGGAATTATGGATCAAATCGATAGAACATAAAAGTTTCATGACGAGAAATATTTAAGGAGAAACGAAGGGTAAATTAGCAGTTTTGAGAAAATAATTAATTAAATATTGATTTAGCTATACAAAAAAATTTAAGCTGTAATTAGAACAAAAATAAGAACCAAATCAAAAATATAAAAGGAAAAGAGAAAATAACAGAAGAATGAGGTATGACAAAGTATGAATTAACAAATGAAAGAAGAAGATTGGAAAGAAAATAGAAATGGAATTTCACAACTAATGAACTTTGACTAGGGAAAACTTGTTTTATATATTATAATGAATCAACATAGAATTCCAAGTAAAGTAACAAAGAAAGGATAATGGTAAATAAGAGATAGGCAAGGACTAGTAAATAATAATAATGCAAATTGCAGGGGTAGGAGTATAATCTAAATTATAACTGTAATAACAAATCAGTAAAAAATTAGAAGACAACATCAATCAACCAAATAGAATTGTTTAAAATAATAATAATAATAATTTAAAATAAAATTTTATTTGAATGAAATTTTGCGTAGTTGTATCCACCACTAAGCAACAACGTTGCTTAGCGCGCGGTTTATTGACTGTGCGCAGGAACATGTACTCAAGGACATAATGGAAGACTGGCATGGCATGTACATCGAGGATGAGTAAGAGGATAACTATTAAGTTAGGCTATTTATAATCAGTGACTGGTATGTAATCTATGGAATCATTAGTGCAAACGCAATGATATTATAAATGTTGGTTTATATATACATATATTGAATATATATATATATGTGAATGTTGTGCTGATATTAGTGTTAGATTTATGTGGAATATAGGGACATAGGAAGGAACTTAGGGTGTCACAGTAAAGTGAAAATAACACATGTACATGCCATAAAGGGAAAAGTAAACGTAAGTTTTGGGGTTACCTGTTCCCTTTCGATATTACAAATGGTTATTATAGCTTTAGAATTGGAAAAGAGAAAGAGAGAGGTGCAGAATAATCATAGTTTGAGTAGAGCCCAAACAATTCGATATTTAACGAGATGACTCTCATTGATTAATCTCGTTGATTCCGTCAGCATGTGCCGCTGCCAGTTCAATAACTAGTTGATTACATAGACATTTGCATCTCATAATACATATAGACAGACATGGCATATAGCATATATACATAGTCAGACAATTATACATGAGATGATATTTTGGTGTAAGGATCATGTGTGTGTGAGCTTATGAAGGTAGGATAAGCCTAAGTATCTATATGAGTGACAACTGGCCAATTTTAATGCCATTAGATTCAATAGTGAATGAATGAATCTTGGCCTCACATTTGGTATACTTAAAGCAGAATATATAAGGAAAAAAAGGTCTGGAAATATCCTGGAAAATCGACTGTATTCACCTCATTTCTTTAGCCAAACCGAAATCTCCATTTTTCTCTCTCATTTCTCCATTTTCATCTAACCAAGCCTCATTCCTTTGAATTTCGAGCTCAAATTTTAACCTTAGCCTCATAATTTATTCCTCTTTACATCTGAAAAGAGATTGTATCAAAAAGAAGCCAAGAACACTAAGGAATAAGGTAAGAGAAAGTAAGGAAAATTTTATGATTTTATGAGATTTTGATGATATTAGTGGGAGATATTATATGAGCATGTAGATATTGATTAGGAGAGTTGATTTATAGTTTTAAATTGCTTAAATTTGTGACAAAAATTCATGAGCTATCCTTCTCCATTTTCGACCAACAAAGAAAATTTAGGGGTAAAGGAGAAAGCTTGAAGGAGAAGGGATGAGAAAGGAAGACTAGGAGATTTTAGACCATCAAAAGGTATGTGGATACAAACTACACTCAATTTCATTTAAATTGTGAATTTTGGTATAAATTTTACATTATGTAACAACATGAAATGGAAGAATTGTGTGAAATAATTTAAGGTAAAATTACAAGAGAATATTTTAATATGAAGAGAACATAAATATACAAAGAAAATAATTAATTAAGAGTAAAAGCAATAGTGGCCGAATGGGGACCCTAAGAATATTAAGTGAAATTTTGATGATTTATAAAGTATTAAATAAAATTTTAGCAAAATAATAGTGATTAAATGTATTAAAGTGTAATTAGATAAAAAATAATAGATGTGTAAGGAATTATGTATGAAACATAATGATGTTCATATAGAGAATTAATTGATATTAAGAAAAATGAAGCATAAATTGGTACATTATCCTATAAATAAATATTAAAAGTATAAATAGCATAGATTAAAGCATAAAAATATTTATGGTTGTAAAAAGTATATAATGGCCGAAATATATTTAATGGCATGTAAAATGTATAATTGATGTTTAGTTGAATAATTAATAATAATTAGGCAAAATAAGGCATAAGAAATTTAATAATATTTATTAGAATGGAAAATGATGAAGGTATCTTATTATGTAATAATTACATAATGAGAAAAGTTAATGAAACTTGAAATTTACCAGGTGTAATTATTTCACTTCACCATGAAATGAATATAATTGGATATATAGTTATGTATGACATAAATTTGGAGTGAGAAACAATTCATTAGTGGAAAATCTCTTGATGGTTGAATGATGAATATGAGTAAATTTTATGGTTTAGTCACAATTATATAATAATGAGCATTTATGTGATGAATGCCTAATTGATGAGCTTAATTGAATGTGTTTGTGAGCATGATGTGAATAAAATAGAATAATAAGGGAAAAATAATAATGTATAAATGTGATAAGAAATAAAATTTAATAATGCCCTTAGTGTCAGTGGAAAATCTAGTTCTTTGGATAGTATGGCTAGCCATAGAAATTTATTCCGCGGGATACCATGAGTATATGAGATATTTGTTATCAGAAATGACCATGAGATATGAGACAGGATAACCGGCGTACTATATGCATTAATACTAGGGTTTTGGTGTTGCACCTAGTGGTGGGATCCCTTTAGTACACCGTATTTACGTCTCGTTTATCCAGTTCGTAGTTGTCAACGGCTAAGGGTAAAATGGTAATTTTGTATAAAATTGGGATAAAAGAGTAATTATGATAACTTAGATGCCATAAATATAAATAAATAATAAATAATATGAAAATAAGATCAATGTGATAAGTAAGGGCAAAATCATAATTACGTGATAAAATAAGGGTAAATTGGTCAATTAAAGCAAAAAGAGTGAATAATGAAGTTAAAATAGTTAAATACGACAAAATGGGTAAAATTTGTAATTAGTCAAGTTTAGGGATTAAATTGTAAATGTATCATCTTTGAGAGATTCAAAGGATTAAAATGTAACTTATACATTGAAAATTAAATAAAAGTCAAACAAAGTCAAACGAGTCAAAATGTAAGTTAAATTGGAGAACAAGTCAACTCAGGAATTTAATTAGAATTTTTACATGAAGTTTGGTAAACAAATGAAATTCAGTAAGAAAATAAATAAAGAAAATCATAAATGCGATTTAGAAAATATTAAAGTGAAAAAAACATAATTAATAGGCTTAAAAAGTATAAAAAGGTAAATGTGTGATTAAGCAGGGGTGAAATCGTGAATTTAAATATTAATATAGCAATTAAAGAAATTAAATTGATTAGACAAGTTAAGAAGGACCAAAATATAATTTGTTACCATAAGAAAAATTACAGGGTCTAAATTGCAATTTATGTACTTAATTTAAATTAAAGACCAAAAGAAGTCAACAAGTCAAAATTATAGTCAAAATTGGTCAAATTAAGCAAAAGTCAACTTTAGGGACTAAACTGAAATTTTCAGTTAAGTATAGGAAAATTTTGAAATTAATTCGAAAGGATGAGTGATAAAGAAATTTAAAGTAAATTATAAGTATGATAAGAATAAACCGTGAATTTATATAATGAAGGAAATTATAAGGATTTAATTGTGATTTTTCTATTTGTTAAGGAGAGAAATGAAATTTAATAAAAGAAACTATATAATCAGGATAAAGAAAAGTAAAGAAAGTCAAATGAATTAAAACGAAGATAAATAGAATTAAGGACAATGTATAGTGAGATCAGGGGTCTAACCAAAATGTTACATCCGACTAAAGATTTTATACATATATCATTTAGTTCTAAAGAATTAAGTATAAGAAAAAGTAAAAAGAGAATTTGAATAAATTGTTATAAATAATAGATGGAACTGTAGCATGGTCAAAGAAAGAAAAATAAAATATGAAATTGTAGAATGGATCAAAGAATGGAATTAAGGATCAAATCGATAGAAAATAAAAGTTTCATGACGAGAAATATTTAAGGAGAAACAAAGGGTAAATTAGCAGTTTTGAGAAAATAATTAACGAAATGTTGATTTAGCTAAATAGAAAAATTTAAGCTGTAATTAGAACAAAAATAAGAACCAAATCGAAAATATAAAAGGAAAAGAGAAAATAACAGGAGAATGAGATATGACAAAGTATGAATTAACAAATGAAAGAAGAAGATTGGAAAGAAAATAGAAATGGAATTTCACAACTAATGAACTTTGACTAGGAAAAACTTGCTTTATATATTATAATGAATCAACATAGAATTCCAAGTAAAGTAACAAAGAAAGGATAATGGGAAATAAGAGATAGGCAAGGACTAATAAATAATAATAATGCAAATTGCAGGGGCCGGAGTATAATCTAAATTATAACTGTGATAACAAATCAGTAAAACATTAGAAGACAACATCAGTCAACCAAATAGAATTGTTTATAATAATAATAATAATAATAATAATAATAATAATAATTTAAAATAAAATTTTAGTTAAATGAAATTTTGTGTAGTTGTATTTACCACTAAGCAACAACGTTGTTTAGTGCGCGATTTATTGACTGTGCGCAGGAACAGGTATTCAAGGACATAATGGAAGACTGGCATGGCATGTACATTGAGGATGAGTAAGAGGATAATTGTTAAGTTAGACTATTTATAATCAATGACTGGTATGTAATCTATGGAATCATTAGTGTAAACGCAATGATATTATAAATGTTGGTTTATATATACATATATTGAATATATATATGTGAATGTTGTGCTAATATCAGTGTTAGATTTATGTGGAATATAGGGACATTGGAACTAAGGGTGTCACACATAGAACTTGGTTGTGGATAGATAGACATGCCTATAAGGTTACAGTCGCAGCTGCTATAGGTTTGATCATGTTTGGATCTTTATTTGTCCTCGATTGGGACCACATGTTTGACCCAGTTGGGTTCATATGTCTGATACCTTAGGGTATCCACAGGAATAATACCTTCGGGTATTTATATATTTGATACCTACAGGTATCCGCAGCACCCATTATCCACATCGATAGGACTTTAGCAGGCAATTTACAGTATAAAATAAACAGTATATGAATATATGTGTAATGATGTTAGAGACTTGAATATTCATTATTTATGATTGTTATAAATTAAGTATGATATGTGGATTTATATTATAACCCTTGCATGTTCATTATAATATCTTGATATTAATACTACTTATTGTGTGCTTGGAAACAATCACTAGGAGTGGTTGTTCATATATGTATTGTTCCCCACTAAGGTTTATAGCTTAGCGAGGGTGTTTATCCGTATAGGTTCAAGATATGTCATTGCTTCAGGGACAAGGCCAACACCAGCTAGGAAGAGAAGTTAGGATGTCTAAATTTTACTGCTTTTCTCTTTTTAATTTATGTAAATTCTATAAAAAAAATAATGTAATGAACATGTTTTGTAATTATTAACTCAAAATATGATTATAATGTAACAAAGTATATGTTTATATAATTTTTTTAATGTATGAATTATAAAGTCAAAGTATAACCAATTATATGACAGATGAACATATTATTAGTGTTATATATGTTGTATATTAAAATATTAAGATAAGTAACAATAATCTAGATAATCTAGTATGGTCCTTACACCCATACCTGATGAAGCTGATATGCACATGAAGGCTCTGATAAATAGCAAATTCTTTGCATTACAATCAAAGCACATCTACAAACACCCATAACAAAATAAATTAATTCTTATGGTTAAAAAATTTATGATTAATAAAACCCATGATTGAAATCTAAGATCCAACAAAATAATAGCCAGATTTGGAGTGGATCTTGGAAAAAGAGAACTAATAGAAACTCAAAACAGGACAAACATGAAAACACAACAATGTTTAAGCTATTTTTAAAACACACAAACGAAGTTCAAAAAATTTCGGGTATGACAAGAATATAAACAAAAATACAAGAAATTTAGAAGAGTAAATAGATATATATATATATATATATATATGTTGAAAGAGAGAGAGAGAGAGAGAGAGAGAGAGAAAGAGTACCTTGAGCTTTTTGCTTTGCTTGTTGTGTCTCTAGTTACTCGATATTGGGAGAGGGAGAGGGAGGGGGAAAGGGAAAAGGAAAGGGAAAGGGAAAGGAACAGGGACAGGGAGGAAGAAGAAAAACAGGGAGAGGGAAAGGGAGATTGAAATCTAAGATCCAACAAAATAATAGCCAGATTTGGAGTGGATCTAGGAAAAAGAGAACTAATAGAAACTCAAAAACAGGACGAACATGAAAACACAACAATGTTTAAGCTTTTTTTAAAACACACAAACGAAGTTCAAAAAATTGCAGGTATGATAAGAATATAAACAAAAATACAAGAAATTTAGAAGAATAAATATATATATATATATATATATAGAGAGAGAGAGAGAGAGAAAGAGTACCTTGAGCTTTTTGCTTTGCTTGCTGTGTCTCTAGTTACTCGATATTGGGAGAGGGAGAGGGAAAGGGAAAAGGAAAGGGAAAGGGAAAGGAACAGGGATAGGGAGGAAGAAGAAAAATAGAGAGGCTGGGAGAGAAGGAAAAACACCCCAAAGGGAAAAAAAGGGAACTATTTATACCTAGGGCTGAAATAGAAACGGAAAAAAATTCGTTGTTATTTTAGCAATGAAATTTGGTTTCCATTGGTGATTTTCATTCCAAAATTTTTTCGCCATCTACGCTCCTTTATTTAGCAAGGGTATAGACATTTTGTTGCTATATTTTAACACTAAAATTTTCCTCCATTTTTAACAAAAAGAAAATAACCATTTTTATTTCTGTTGTCAAACCAAAAAACTTTAACCAATTTTAGCAACAGAATTTGATTTTCGTTACTAATTGATTTCTGTTGTTATTTTAACATTTTCTTGTAGTGCCATAATATATTCATAGTTTCTAGCACATGTAATTAATACTCCTTTAATTTTAAAATCTTTAAACTTGTTATCATCATTCAATTATCCTTTATGTTTAATAAAAATTGGTATGTTATTCATCAAATCGCACCAATGAATAATGTTAAAAATTCTACATTGAAGAGTTATAAATCACAAACTTAGATTATTAATTATCATGTTTTAAAATTAATCAAAAATAAAAAATAAATATATGATTTAAAATAAATATGTAAAAATATCTCAACTCAAATATCAATTCTTATGTTGAAGGATATAAAATTTCAAAAGTTTTTACAAATAACTTGTATGCAACAAATGAAACACAAAGTTTTAGTTTCCATTTTCCATTAGTATCAAAAGTTTTTCATGGTATGAGGACATTGATCTATAGTTATCATATTTTTTTTCTTTTCTCAAATCAATGACTTTACTTAGTACTGGCAACATCACTCACTCATTGGTTGCCATCAATGGCACTCAACTTTCACTAAATCTTTTAACTCAAAATAACTTTACAAGTTCTTCGCAGACATTTACCAACAACTCAAAATCAAATAATTAAACACTAACTATTGTAGATAAATCAAAATTGGAAAGAAATGAAACAACAGAAGAAAAGGTTGAATTCTAAATTCTTCTGGACACAATATGCTTGTAAGATAAGCATCTAAAGTTTGAGCTACATATAGTGAGAGAAGCTTGATGTGGAATTGAATCCAAAGAAACTTTCTAAATGTTGACTTTAAAGGCTAATCACAATTTGGGAAAAAGAACAGGAAGACGAATTATTTTAGAAAGGTAGTATTTTTAAAAATAAAAATTTTAAAAAGAAAATTTTAAAAGATAAAAAAGCAGAGTATTTTCAGTAGGTATATATCGGTTAACCGATTCATAAACAAAAAAAATTAACCAATCCATTCGATGTTTTTTTAAAATCACTAACCATTAACCAATTCGTTACATTCGGTTAACCAGTTTATTGATTTCAATTTTTTGGTTTGGTTAATCAATTTTTTCGGTTAACCAATAAAATTATATAAAAAAAGACAAAATTCAATTCAATTTCAAATGTGTAAAGTAATTTAATAAAAAAAATTACGAAACATACATAATTTACTAGTCAAAATTTATATTTTATAAATTAATAGATAATATTATAAAATAGATTTGATATTTATTACAAATTAATATGTTTGATTGTAAGTCAAATAAAATTTTGGATAATATTAAATGTTATAACATAAACTCTAAAATATAAGAAAATGTAATTAAATACTATTAAGTAAAATATAATTATCAATATATGACAAAAATAATATATATATAAAAGTTAATCGGATATTATATATAAATATTACTATATAATTAAAGAAAATAACATAATATAAATTTAGTTTAAAGTATTATATAAATTTTATAGAAAAATATAAAAACTTAAGATATAGATATAAAAATAAAAATATATTTTAAATATATTTTAAAGTATTATTTTATATAAATTTTAGAGAAAAATAGAAAAAAAATTTGAATATATGTGTGTGTGTGAACCTATTAACCGATATTTAAAAATCTAAACCATAACTATTAACAAAAAATATAAAAATTAAAAATCATAACCGAGTCTATTGGATTTGTTAACTGTAAAAATATATTTTGTTTCGGATTAATTTTATGGTTAATCATATTTTCGATTTTTTTCTCACTCATAATTTTAAGAGATGGTTTTATTTTTTTATTTTTAATTTTTTTAGCATTTTTGTGAATTTGCTGTTAGTTTGACAGCACTTCTATTTTAACTAATGTTATTAAAATCGGACTGAATAAAGAACTGGTGAGACTGGGGGTTCTTGGTTCGATCGGTTCAACTGAATTCAACCGATTTTTTTATGGGGGGTGAAAAATACAAAAAATTATAATTTTTTGCAATTTTTAGCCAAAAACCCGATTTTATCCAATTTCTCAGTTTTTGGGTTCAATCCAATTTTTTTCGGTCCAATCCAATTTTTTACCAATCCGATTTTGTGCAATTAAACCAATCAATTAGCCAATCGGTTCGCGATTAAATTGGTCCAACCGGTCGGTCCAATTCGATTTTAATAACTATGATTTTAACTAAGTAGTGCTTCCCCAAATTCTTTCATAAAGCATTAATACTAATTAAATAATATTCAAAATTTAATTAAATTTTGTAATATTAGTCAGCTATTTAAAAGGGACACGTCCGTATGAAACCAAGGGAAAGGGATAACATGGATTAAGAAACTAAGAATGGCAACGTCGTTAATGCCAGCATTTGTACCCTTCATAGCTTCTACCAGCTTCGCCTTAAGTTCATGCTCAGAGAGATGCAGAATGAAACACCTTAATCTAATGCCTTTATCATGTATCATGTTATACTTTTCAATCACATTATAGTAGGTTATTAACCCAAAGTGGTATACATTTATCATATCAAATAGTCTATTTATGCAGGTATCATATGCATCAATTAGGTGTTTCCCACAACTTCAATCTCTTAATTACGTATGCATAATGGCTTATTATGGAACATACTCATCATTTTCATGTTAGTTATAACTATTTTAACTTCGTATCTTATCATGCATAACATTTATCAATTGATCTAGCATATATATGACTAAGCATTTTAGCTACTATATGCATGCATGCTTTAGCATTCTTTTACTAAACTTAATTACATCACTTACTTCATATTAAATATATATATCTATATATATATATATATATATATATATATATATATATACCCTTTTTATACATATTAAACGTGCAAAAGAACTTGCACCAAAAATAACCAAAAAGAATCCTACATCAACTTCTACGACTTAGGTGTTGGTCTGTCCTGATACAGAGATCGTTCCTGAGCAAAAGATTTTATAGCAATACCTACACAGGTTAAATAACCAGTGTTAAGCTATAAAGCTTAGTGGGAAAAAACTAAACATGAAATACCACTACTCACAGTGGTCAATAGAAATATTTAATATACAAAAAAATAAAAAAAATAATACAGTTTACATAATAGAAATAAGTATAAAACAAAGCACAATATCTTAGCAACAATGTAACTCTTCATCAAAATTCAACATATTTGAATCTAAACAATTTATAGATGATCTGTACATAATATAAATAAATATCATACATGTACATGAAACCATAGTTAAACATGATAATCCATATATCATATGCACAAATCATACAATGATTTAACTGTGAAACATTTATATTTTTAATTTAGCCTACTTAAATTCTAAAGGTGGATAACGGGATCGGTGGATACCCGAGGGTATCAAAACGGTGGATATCCGAAGATATCAAAACTATGGACCCAATCAGGGCCAACTGTACAGTGGACCGGTTAAAGACCCAAGCGGGGTCAAGGAACAACCCAAATGGGCTGTAAAAGATCCAATAGGATCAACTATACTGTGGACCTAAAAAGGTCGACTGTGGCAGCTGCAATTCCCTATAGGCACCTATCTATCCACAATTGAACTCTAATTGCAGGCAAAACTCTATATAATCTTTCTTTTCATATATCATGATTGCATTTATATTATTCATTTTGCACATGTATAATCATATGATAGCTATCTTGTTACTATAACATAACTGCAAATGTAAGTTCATTTAATGATACAATTACTTTTTACATACCATCATTAGATATCTCATATTAGCATAATCATGATATGTCAATCAATTAATGCATCATACCTATTCAAGTGTTCATTCTTGAAACTTTACAATATAGTATATCGTATATAGGTAATCATGTATACAAATACATAATCTCTAGTGAATATAAATATATATATACACACACCCAATTATTCATAGTCATATAACGATACGGGCATCAAAAATTGAACATATAACATCATAATAATATACTTTATTATGTTATCATTCAGGCACCACACATGAACATAGTAATACATAGTATTTCTTATTTCACAGTATAAGTGCAGGTTCAAATATAATTCACTCTATCATTAGAGTATGAATATGTAAGATTAATTGCATAAAATAATCATGTACACAAGATTAATCATGTATAATTATTTTATATCATTAACATTACTCTTTACTTATGTGTATATTTATAAGACTATTTATGTAAACCTTTATCAAAAATCATATTATAAGCCATACAAAGTTCAGTATATTTTCATATAGTTACATATTTAGCATAGTCACATTTAAAACTTAATAGAAAAATACATTAAAAATTCTATCTACAAAATTCTGTACAGGGCAGAATTCTGGATCCAACTTGCATGTCATTTTTTATTTAGAAACATCATTTTTAAGCCAAATGGTCTTCTATAAACTTATTTCCCTATGTATCCAGTTTCCAAAACATCAAGATTCATCTCAATAGCACATCTGTAACTCGAGATATCTGAGAAACATCATAGGCTGTTCAAACTACCAAAACCAGTTTTATTTTTCTTTTATCACCAAATCATAAAATTCATAGAATAAAATGAGAACAGAATTTGGCCATCATTCCTTCATGAAAAACGTGCTCCTAGGTAGTTTACCCAGAATTTTACAGCATAGAATTTTGACTTCTCTACTAATACTTATACCCAAAATACCAAAATCTGTACCTTAATAGTACAAACAGATTCAACGAATTTCATGTTAATATTTGACATGCTTGGAAATAAAATTAGGCATTACTTCCTTCATATGAAATGTATAATTAGAAGTCTATGTTTCAAAGAATCTAACCTCATAGTAATCCAACCACTTTACTCGAAAATACACTATAATTTCTAAAAACTATTCCAGAATCACAAACAACAGCTCTCATGCATTTCAATTAAATATTAGAATGGCTTAAAGGCCAATTTAGTGCTAAGTCCCTTCTACAAATTTCTAGACATATCTCTTATATGACCTTAGGAACTGGAATGGCCTCAATTAGAGTTTTCTAACTCAGTTTATGATAAAATTACAGCCATTACTCCATAAGGTTTTTCATGTCTTCACTTGTTATAACACTTTCTAAAATTATTTCTCTTTTCAATTAATCATACCCAACATTGAAATCATCATTTCATCTCTAATTTATCTACATGGAAGTATGAAAATCCTAATTCCCATACCTTGGTCGAATTTCCCTTAGCCAATTAATCCTTTGCAAGACCTTTTCCTTTGTCTCTTCTACCTTATCCTTCTTTATCTACAATTTAATTAGTTCTCTAATTAAACATTTTCAGCATTTATTTTTTTTCCAACCAAAATCCAAATAGAGGAAGAAGAAGAAGAATAAAAAGATGATAACCAAAAATTAAAACCATACCTCAATAATTTACATCACTATTTTCTTGAACAACCCACATGCAAAGTGTTTCTCTTTAAAAATTTAAAGATTAAAGATGAAGGATGATTAACAAGAGAGAAATGAGAGGTGAGAGAAGAAACAAAAATCTGAAAATTTCTCCTCCCTATGCCGTCCCACTCACTAATCCAACCAATTCTTGCATTTCTCTCTCTTACATGCAAGAGTTAAGCCTTTATAAATGGGTGAAAAAGCCTGTCAAACATTCTTTTATTCACATTTGACCTTTAAAATGCCATATTTATAAATTGACCCTTAATTAAATACTTCATGCTTTAATTACACCCTTGACCATTATTAAACAGAAATAATAATTTAATTTCTTTCATGCGATTAATATAATAAAAGAATTTATTACTTGACCCATACCTTATATGAAATTTTCATTTGAATTTGATCTTAGTCAAATAAAATCCTACTTAAAACATGAAATTTCAATTAGGGCCATGTTAGGGGCGTCACAAATCTCTCCCCCTTAAAGAATTTCATCCTCGAAATTCATACTTGATTCATACAGTTGAGGATATTGCTCCCTCATGACTGCTTCTGGTTCATAAGTTACTTTTTGTATACCATAATGTTGCCAGAGTACTTTGACTAGAGAGATCTACTTGTTCCTCAATTGTCTTATTTCCCTAGCCAAGATTTCCTTTGGTTCCTCATCATACGTGAAATCTGGCTGTACTTGAATATCTTGAACTTATAACTTATGAGATTCATCAGAGCGATATCTTCGAAGCATGGATACATAAAACACATCATGAAGCTTGGCTAATTCCATAGGAAGAGCCAACCTATAGGCTACTAGTTCGACTCTTTGTAGAATTTCATATGGACCAATGAATTTCAAATTGAGTTTCCCCTGTTTACCAAACCTAAGCATTTTTTTCCATGGAGATACCTTCAAAAACACCTTTTCACCCACTTGATACTCGATATCATTTCTTTTCAAGTCAGCATAAGATTTCTGTTGATCATTAGCTTCTTTTCGCCTCTGTTTGATAACTTGAACTTTTTCCTCTGTATCTCTAACAAGGTCAAAACCGATTATTCTACCTTCTGTTAGCTCAGTCCAACAGACTGGAGTTCTATATTTTCTACCATATAAAGCCTCATTTGGGGCCATCTGAATACTCTTCTGATAACTATTATTGTAGGTAAATTCCATTAAGGCCACATATTGGTCCTAACTTCCAGAAAACTCCAAAGCACATCCCCTTATCATATCTTCTAGAACCTAAATAACCCTTTCGGATTGTCTATCCATTTGAGGATGAAAAGCTGTACTGTACTTGAGCTGTGTTCCCAAAGCTTGCTGTAGACTCTACCAAAATCTCGATGTAAACCTTGGATCCCGATCAAAAATTATGGATACCGGTATACCATGTAACTGTACAATCTCATTCACATACAATTTTGCAAGCTTATCCATTGAAAAATCTGTTCGAACCGGTAAAAAGTGAGCTACTTTTGTTAACTTATCCATTATCACCTAGACAACATCATATTTTCTCTGAGTAAGAGGTAAACCGGTAACAAAGTCCATGGTAATGTCTTCCCACTTCCACTGTGGAATCGGAATGGGATTCAAAAGACTTGAAGGAAACTGATGTTCTTCTTTCACTTGCTGACATGTTAAATATTTAAAAACATATTCGACAATATCCTTCTTCATGCCAGGCCACTAATAAAACTGTTTCAACTCTTGATACATCTTATTTCCACCTAGATGCATAGTAAATGCAGTATTATGTGCTTCATGCAACAATATTCTTTTTACATCTTTGTCATTAGGAACACACAACCTACTATAGTAGTAGACACTACCATCTTCTTTCATCGAAATATTTGATTGATCTCCTTCACAAACTGCTTTGACAATCTGCTATAACTTTTCATCATCCTTTTGAGCTTCTATCACTATCTGCCTAACCATAGGCCTAGCTTTAAGCTGTGCTAGCAATGCTCCATCCGATGTAAATTTTCATTTGCACTGTTTTAACATCAATACTGCCATTGTCTTACGACTCAAAGCATTAGCAACAGCATTCGCTTTTCCTGGATGGTAGTCAACTATACAATCATAATCTTTCAATAATTCCAACCATCTTCTCTGCCTCAAATTTCGTTATTTTTGAGTAAGCAAGTATTTGAGGCTTTTGTGATCAGTAAAAATTTTGCATTTTCCCCCATACAAGTAGTGTCGCCAAATCTTTAAAGCAAAAATCATAGCTGCCAGTTCTAGATCATAACTCGGGTAGTTTTGCTCATGCGATTTCAACTGTCTAGATGCTTAAGCTACAACTTTACCATATTGCATTAATACACACCCCAAACCAACTTTAGAGGCATCACTGTACATTGCATACTCTTTCCCTGACACAGGTTGAGTTAACACTAGAGCTTCAGTCAATATCTTTTTTAACCGTTCAAAGCTTGCTTGACAATGATTTGACCACTCATACTTAATATTCTTCCTTAATAACTTAGTAAAGGGTGAAGCAATGATAGAAAAACCCTTCACAAAATGATGATAGTAACCTGCCAACCCGAGAAAACTTCTAATTTCATTTACATTCCTGGGTGATCTCCAATTAAAAATAGCTTCAATTTTATTTCGATCAACCCTAACACCTTCAGCAGATACAATATGACCTAGGAAAGAAACTTCCTTAAGCCAGAAATCACATTTACTCAATTTAGCATACAACTGATTTTCTTTCAAAGTTTGCAACACAATTCTCAGATGTTCAGCATGCTCAGCTTCATTTCTGGAGTAAACCAATATGTCATCAATAAACACTACAACAAATCGATCCAAGTAGGGTCTGAATACTCTATTCATGAGATCCATATATCATATGCACAAATCATACTGTTATTTAACTATGAAACATTTATATTTTTAATTTAGCCTGCTTAAGTTCTAAAGGTGGATAACGGGATCGGTGGATACCCGAGGGTATCAAAACGGTGGATATCCGAAGATATCAAAACTATGGACCTAATCAGGGCCAACTGTACGGTAGACCGGTCAAGGACCCAAATAGGGTCAAGGAACAATCCAAATGGGTTGTGTAAGATCCAACAGGATCAACTATACTGTGACCTAAAAAGGTCGACTGTGGCAGCTGAAATTTCCTATAGGCGCCTATCTATCCACAATTGAACTCTAATTGCAGGCAAAACTCTATATAATCGTTTTTTTCATATATCATGATTGCACTAATATTATTCATTTTACACATGTATAATCATATGATAGCTATATTGTTACTATAACATAACTGCATATGTAAGTTCATTTAATGATACAATTACTTTTTACATACCATCATTAGATATCTCATATTAGCATAATCATGATATGTCAATCAATTAATGCATCATACCTATTCAAGTGTCTGTTCTTAAAACTTTATAATATAGCATATCGTATATATGTGATCATGTATACAAGTACATAATCCCTAGTGAATATGAATATATATATACACACACACAATTATTCATAGTCATATAATGATACGAGCATCAAAAATTAAACATATAACATCATAATAATATACTTTATTATGTTGTCATTCAGGCACCACACATGAACATAGTCATACATAGTATTTCTTATTTCACAGTATAAGTGCAGGTTCAAATATAATTCACTCTATCATTAGAGTATGAATATGTAAGATTAATTGCATAAAACAATCATGTACACAAGATTAATCATGTATAATTATTTTATTTCATTAACATTACTCTTTACTTATGTATATATATATATAAGACTATTTATGTAAACTTTTATCAAAAATCATATTATATGCCATATATAGTTCAGTATATTTTCATATAGTTACATATTTAGCCTAGTCACATTTAAACCTTAATAGAAAAATACATTAAAAATTCTATCTACAAAATTCTGCACAGGGCAGAATTCTGGATCCAACTTGCATGTCATTTTTGATTTAGAAAACATCATTTTTAAGCCAAATGGTCATCTACAAACTTATTCCCCTATGTATCCAGTTTCCAAAACATCAAGATTCATCTCAATAGCACATCTGTAACTCGAGATATCTGAGAAACATTGCAGGCTGTTCAAACTACCAAAACAAGTGTTATTTTTCTTTTATCACCAAATCCTAAAATTCATAGAATAAAATGAGAATAGAATTTGGCCATCATTTCTTCATAAACAACGTGCTCCTAGGTATCTAGTTTACCCAGAATTTTACAGCATAGCATGTTGACTTCTCTACTAATACTTATGCCCAAAATACCAAAATATGTACCGTAACAGTACAAACAGATTCAACGAATTTCATGCTAATATTTGACATGCTTGGAAATAAAATTAGGCATTACTTCCTTCATATGAAATGTATAATTAGACGTTTATTTTTTAAATAATCTGACCTCATAGCAATCCAACTACTGTACACGAAAATACACTATAATTTCTACAAACTGTTCCAGAATCACAAACAACAGCTCTCATGCGTTTCAATTAAATATTAGAATGGCTTAAAGGCCAATTTAGTGCTAAGTCCCTTCTAAAAATTTGTAGAAATATCTCTTATATGACCTTAGGAACTGGAATGGCCTCAATTAGAGTTTTCTAACTCAGTTTATGATAAAATTACAGCCATTACTCCATAAGGTTTTTCATGTCTTCACTTGTTGTAACACTTTCTAAAATTATTTCTCTTTTCAATTAATCATACCCAACATTGAAATCATCATTTCATCTCTAATTTATCTACATGGAAGTATGAAAATCCTAATTCCCATACCTTGGTCGAATTTCCCTTAGCCAATTAATCCTTTGCAAGACCTTTTCCTTTGTCTCTTCTACCTTATCCTTCTTTATCTACAATTTAATTAGTTCTCTAATTAAACATTTTCAGCATTTATTTTTTTTCCAACCAAAATCCAAATAGAGGAAGAAGAAGAAGAATAAAAAGATGATAACCAAAAATTAAAACCATACCTCAATAATTTACATCACTATTTTCTCGAACAACCCACATGCGAAGTGTTTCTCTTGAAAAATTTAAAGATTCAAGATGAAGGATTAAGAAGAGAGAAATTAGAGGTGAGAGAAGAAACAAAAATCTGAAATTTTCTCCTCCCTATGCCGTCCCACTCACTAATCCAACCAATTCTTGCATTTCTCTCTCTTACATGCAAGAGTTAAGCCTTTATAAATGGGTGAAAAGTTCTCTTTTGGTCCTCCTAAAAATTGCATGTCCCACAAATCTCTATAATTTTTTGCATGTGATACATGATGGAATATGACATGGTATGAATGTGATGATGGCACAGCGGAAAAACAAAAAATTTTTTATCATACATGCCATATAATTCCATGACAAGAATCGAAACATGCAATTTTAGAGTTTTAAACTTACAACTTTAGATGCCTTTAAAACTTGATTTTGATGATGACCAGCAACCAAGAAGGATATGTCCACCTTAGATCTTCACCACCAATGCCAAGGAACAGCCTTTACGCCACTCCCTCTATTCTCACACACACACTTGCAAAGATGGCTTAAAATCAAGAGTGCTAGCTCTATGATTGTGTATTCGACAATGGGAATGATTTGAAGCCACAAGATCTGATCTTGTTCTTCCTTTAGGTTACTGTTTCAGCCCGAGAACACAAGAGAACAAGAAAGATTTCTTTCCCCTTGAGTATTTCGGCCAAGAGAGAAAAATAGCAAAAACAACCTCCATGTTATTCCTTTAATTCATTAATATATATCACTAATTTAGGTCAAGTGTGAGTGCCGTAAATTAAGTGTTAATTTCAGCCTCCATCACTTCCTAATTAAGAGATATATCCTAATTTAAATTCCATTAGAATTTAAATTCAAATGGCATTAGTCATTTAATCAAAACAAACTTACTTATTTAAGGTAAAATAAGTTGCCGAATTCAACTAGTATTTTAGTTTGAATTTTGGCTACTTTAATTTCCTCTCAAGTATTATATTTTGATTAAATACAAATTAGGATTTAATACTCAATTAACTTAATTATACATAGATAATTAATCAATTGAAATTAAACCTAGCACATGCCAACAAATTTCTCTCGTGACCAACATATTTGCCTAAAACAGCTAGCTGTTTTAGGCAAAAAACTCGTTTCACATATTTGCCTAAAACAGCTAGCTGTTTTAGGCAAAATCGTGGCTTAACAGATTTGCCTAAAACAGGTACCTTGACAGTTTTGCCTAAAACAACTAGCTGTTTTAGGCAAAAAAACTGTTTTTACAGATTTGCCTAAAACAGCTAGCTGTTTTAGGCAAAAATCTGTTTACCCATTTTATGCATTAATTTGACTTTAAATAAAAGTCCAAATTAATTCCCAATACACAATTTAAATATTTTAAGCCCAATGCTTTGTGTGCGATCCTATAGGTCCATTTAATGTTGGCAATGAATTAATAAATTAATTCAAAGGCTATATATATTCTCTAGCAAGATATTATAGCATTCCAAATTAAATGAAAATGCATATGGCATTTAGTGACCTAATGCAATTTTGCATAGTCCCTTACCCATAAATATCAGAATTAATATAAGGCATGGAGCCAGTCATCCTTATATATATTAATTCCTTTCTTGATATTCCAGTGACACTGAACTCTCAGATAAATAATGATTACTCATTATTTCATCTCGGTATGGCCATACACTTCTCAGTTCACTGATCAAGTGGCCGATGATATTTTCTCTCATATCAAGAGGGGTAATCCCTTCACTTCTCTCATGCTCTCTAACATGAATCAATGCATACCCAATCATACCCGTACTTGTCACTCTGTTACGAGCACGTTAGGTGTATGTCAAAGTACACAGTAATTCATAAAGAGTTTCATAGAGATTTCAGGTCTAAGAACTCCGATACAAAACTTGCATATGAGAAACACTTATGACTTGTACCATGTAGTGTTCTCATGAGCGGATCGTATCCAGATACCATGTTCTTTAACATGTATCTATGATCTCTGATTGACACTCTTGTCCTAATGATCCGTAAGACAGAACTCATAATATCAGAGAGAGCATACTAGTCTTAATTCATTGTTATTCCCATAACAATGACTGACTAGGGATATTTAGAATGAAGTCTCATTTGTTTCAAGGTCTTACAACCATGTGCCTCACACATGATAACTTAAACCGAAACGACATTCTTGGATAGTTTTATCAATTGATATGCACAGGAATACAATAGATAAAACAAATGCCTCATTTTATTAATTTCAAGTGTTTCGTTACAATGCATTGGGGCTAGGGCTTACACTAACAATACATTGACCTCTCCATTTATTCCTTCCCTTAAATCAACCTGTCAAACATTCTTTTGTTCACATTTGACCTTTAAAATGCCATATTTATAAATTGACCTCTAATTAAATACTTCATGCTTTAATTACACCCTTGACCATTATTAAACCAAAATAATAATTTAATTTCTTTCATGCGATTAATATAATAAAAGAATTTATCACTTGACCCATACCTTATATGAAATTTTCATTTGAATTTAATCTTAGTCAAATAAAATCCTACTTAAAACGTGAAATTCCAATTAGGGTAATGTTAGGGGCGACACACAGAACAATTTCTTTCCCTATTACTCGGGTAACCATTCTCGCTGATAGCTCTTCTCTCCTCTATGCAGCCAAGCATACTATAAGATTCTGTAATTCTTTGTTTCTTTTACTAGCCTTGCAATTTTCTATCATTTTGTTGTTGTTTCCCCCTTACATTGAATGTGGCTTGCCTTCTTGTTACCCATTTGTGTGTTTTCTTTTATGCCTAAGCATGTCAAGTGATGATGCAGGTTCCTGATTTCTTGTTGGTTTAATTCTGGGATTTTTCGATGTTAGTTTAGCTTAAATTCAAGTTCACTCTAAAGAAGAGGCTTGAAATAAAACAATCTACTAGTGTAATGATATAAAAGAATGCAACTGAAATTTACATATTGACCATTGGGATTTTTTAGTACTTATGATTGATCTTCAATTTAGCTTATGCATCCATCTATCATGTTCAATTTTGGTAACTTTCTTTGAAGATAATTTTACGCTAAATTGTAAAAGATTTCTCTAAAAGTGTAAACTCTCCTAATTTGCTTCAATATTTCTTGGATTTCATCCTTTATGCATGTTCTAAGCTCAGAGGAAATTCTTGAATGAAATTCCATAGGATGAGGATGGGAGCACAAAATGTAAAATTATTAAGTTAAAGGTTAAGGGGGAGACATAGAAGGCATTTGTCAAGTCCACTTGATTTATCAGCCGTTCACCTCTCTTTTATTATTCACTTAACGTTTCTCTTCGTGTATGGTTACCAAAGGTGGTTAATTACTGGAAAGTTCATTATCTAGGTAGCATATATAAAAAGTGGCATTGTTATTGGATTAGGATGTGGGCATGTATTTGGTAGGGCAATACAGTATTTGGGTTGGCAACTTCATGCAGGTGCTTTAAAAGATATAGTAGACATACCCATGTGAGTTAGCATTCTCCAGTGCCATCATTATTTTATTATTTTTTAACTATATCTCATTATTTGTTATATCTTCATTTGGACCTTTAAGAATGTTTCCTTTCAAATATGCTGTTTGCAATTAGATAAATTCCGCAGACCTTTGTACTAAACAACTAGAAAACAAGAAACATAATTCATTATCTTCAACTTGTCTGATTTTCACTATTTTATTTTCCTTCTCCTATGAAAATCACTTGCCTTTTTAGAAACAATAGTTTTTTCCATTGGTTGGTAGTTGAGAGTAGTTATACACCCATACTTTTTGTTGTAATTTAGTCGCTCACTGTCATTTAAGCATGTATATTCCCTCCTATTTTACATTCTAAACATACTGGCTGGTTTCACTTTTATGTAGGTCAATAGAAAGTGCAAGTGAAGCAGCAAAGGCAGGCATTCAATTAGATCAACATAAAGTGGTTCACAAGTGTGCTTAAATTTTAGTCATATTTTGAAATTTCTTATTTTGTAGTATTACAAGTTCTAAGCACATTTGCAAGTTTATATAGAAGAACATGCAGTAAGATATTTACAGATGGAAAAGGAAAATCTCCCAAAATAATCAAACTTCAAACTAAATATTATGAAATTCAAAATCATTCTCAATAATTGACAATAACACTTAATGACATTCCAACTAAATCATATGCAAACAAGTAGATATAAGTAAGCTTCCATGTGTGTGTGCAAGAACAAAATATTTTAATCCTTTTCAAAACCAAACCACCATGCTACAGAATTAATGTACATCAAAATGCACATGCAATTTTGCATTTGAAACTCTAGAAATGCCATAGGCCCTTCAGCACCAGAACCCTAAGGTCATCTCCGCTAAACAACTCAAAATAAAATAAAATCACTAGGACTTCATTAAGGTTGTAATGTGGTCATGGTAAAGGCTAAACAAAGAATTGTCAATGGTAAACAAGAAGAATAGCCATCCTCTAATTGTACAATCCAACATTTCCTATAAATCCACTTCACCTAACTAATTGTACATACCAACATTTCCTATAAATCCACTTTCACCCAACTAATTGTACAGACCAACATTTCCTATAAATCCACTTCACCCAACTAATTGTACAGACCAACATTTCCTATAAATCCACTTCACCCAACTAGTAGCACCCCGATAACCACTCTTAATTAAATAGGAACACAATACATCAAAGTACTTAAAAGAAGGGCTACTATATTTTTTTCTCATATTTTTCACAACTCAACCACATTTAGGAGTCTAAAACCCTTTTCTCTTTTATAAATACCTCACACTTAAAAACTTGTTATAGATTGCTAGTTACTAATTTAAAATTTCTTTCTTTTTCTTTTCTTTTTTTTTCAAAAAGATAAAACTCGCTAGCTTCATTTTAGCATTATTAAACACAAGGGTATTCACAAATTCAATTGGATTCCTGACTTTGCAACCATCCCTTAACAATATCCCAATCAAAACCCCTTTTTAAACTATGCTCACTTAAATACCCTCAACATTGATCAATCTTAATCCTAGAATGGCCAATTCTTAGAAGGAGAGATAAAGGCTTTTAGGCTATAGGGTATACAAATGTGTGTAACAAAAAAAAATTAATCATGGCATGCCTTAAGCTTGCCTCATAAAACTCAAAGGGCTAATAAGGAAAAAACATACATAAAGGGTGAGTGAACAATCTCAATATGGCAAAATAAGAAAATTTTGCTTAGAGCACGCTCTAAGTTGTTCGAGTTGTTTCAATGCTTCGAAGGGTGATTAGAAAGGTTCTGATGCTCTAAATTCTTAACTACTTTAATGCACTAATTTTTCTTTTATTTCAAAAATTGGTCTTAGTGTTTAAATGTTGGAAACTAACAAATATTGTTCAAGTTGAATTTCACTTAACTAAAATTTCATAAAGAAACAAGCATGTCCTAATGTTAAACATAATTTTTGAATGCTACAAATTCTAAGTTAAAGTTCAAAAGGTCCACTTTCGAGAATAAACTAAAGCAAACTAAACTAAATGAAAGCTAAAGGATAGCTAAACTACACTGTGCCATCAACACAATGAAAGACTAACTACATAAACTAAAATTAACATAAAGATAAAAACATCAAAATGGTATATAAGAACATTACTATCTAATAATGGAAAGATAAAAAGTTGATTGAAATTAGGTAATACAATTAACTACACATTATAACTAAAAGGAAAAACAAGACGATAAAGTAAAACAAAAAACATAAAAGAAAAACACAAAATAATTTATAAACATAAGGGGGTTGAGATTTTTTATTTTTGAACACGTCCTGAATCTCAAAGAAAAATTGAGCTTAAATAAGCTCTACCCCCTCCAAAATTTCTTGTTGTCTTTAAAAAGGTAGCACAAAGCATAGTCACTGTGGTGGTGGTGGTGGAAAATGCTCCCAAAAGTGATAGAAGAAGTGGTCTTGATGGAGTCATATGGCATCTAGACTGTGTCATAGCTTATTGATATGTTTGGCTTAAAGGTTCAATCAAGCATTCACCATGTTCATAAAATCCACCATCTGCGGAGTAAGGTGTACCTCAGGTTCGATAGCAGCATTATCTCCCTCATCAGCCACAGTAACCTCCTATTCCTCCTCAAAATCTTCTGTCATATCATTTGCCTCAGCAGCTTTAGGCAGTTGCACATGACCAAAAATAACCAAGTTGAGATATTCTGCCCTATCGATCTAATGACGTTGAAGCTCATCCCATAAAATCTTCACATTCTTAAGCATCTTATAATCAATATACCTCAGTTTATCAAGAGAAGGTCCTAAATCTAAATGATGGACCACCTTTGCCAACACTATCACTATGGCCCTTAAAGAGATCTTCTTCATAGAATAAGGCTTTCTTTGTAAATCCTCAATCTTTTGCCATAAAAGATAAGCATCGTTCAATCTAACCCCTTCAACCATACACCTCAAAATTAAACTTCTCCTGCATTAACACCTCCAATGATACGGATCCAAGAGGGCTATCTTATGCCATTGAAGAAGGGCAACCTTATGACTTTCAAATGGGTCTAAATGGAGTTCAAACACATAAATATAAGATCCAAATGTCATTGGAGCGTGCTCCAATTTATAGGAGGCAGATTTGGTGCTTTACTATCAATTTTGGGTTTATACAACTTTGGGCTTTAATTGTATAAGTCATGTGCTTCATTTAAAAGTCACATGACTCACTTAAGTTGTATTATTAATGGGCTAGGTGTGTGGGCTTCTTTTGGTCTTAGTTTAGTTAATTTGATTATTTATTTTAGTCTTTCTTTTGGGCTTTCATTTTAGGCTCATAAGGTTTATTAATTAGTTTTGTTTTAAGTGTGTTTAAGACTTATTTGGGCTTAATTAGCTTGTAAAAGCCCAAGGAAATTCGTGTAAGGCCATATGAGTATTTAAATTAGGATTTTAAAGAGTGAATTAGGGTTAGCCACCTTATAAATAGGGTAACCTAGGTTGTAAACTTCATTATTGAATCAAATTATAAACTTTTGAGAGTTTTTCTCTTGGCTTAGCCAAAATTCTTTAGAGATATTGTGAGATTGCTTGCTTTCTTTTCTATTGCATCAAGAATTAGGATTACTTATCAATCATTTGATTGTGGCATTTTCTTATTCTTCTTATCCCGATTATTTGCATTTCCATTCATGTGTTGTTTGGGGGTTCAATAAAGAGGGTGTTTGTCTTCTTTGTCTTTTGAAATCAAAGCGTATAATTTCGGGTTCTTTAACCTTAGGGTTCCGCATCATTTGGTATGAGGTTGTTGATGAGTTTGATGAGGAAAAAGAGGTTTTGGGTGAATTTGAAGATGTGGAGAACTTGGTAAATGAGGTTGTTTTAGAGGTAGAAGAGAATAATAATGTTGTGCATGATGGAGAAATAATTGAAAGTGAAGAAATTGTTGATTGTTTGAGTGCAATTAAAGAATTTTGCTTAGTTGAGATGGAAGATTCCCAAGTTACAGTTGATTCTCTATTGATTAAGGAGAATGAGTTGCATATGGGAAGTGGAGAAAGTCAAAATCATACCGCTATATTAAATACTAACCATGTTTTGCATAGTCCTTTTGTTTATAACTTGCAGGATCATGATGAGTTCCTCAATGAAGAAGCATTCATATTATTTCCACCAATGCCGAAGATCATTATGAAGATGAATGTATTCCTCAAGTGCCAATTCCCAACTATTGCAAGACAAAGATTCGAGGATGAATCTTTTCTAAAAAGGGAGGGAATGATACGGATCCAAGAGGGCTATCTTATGCCATTGAAAAGGGGCAACCTTATGACTTTCAAATGGGTTTAAATGGAGTTCAAACACATAAATATAAGATCCAAATGTCATTGGGGCTTGCTCCAATTTATAGGAGGCAAATTTGGTGCTTTACCATCAATTTTGGGCTTATACAACTTTGGGCTTTAATTGTATAAGTTATGTGCTTCATTTAAAAGTCATATGACTCACTTAAGTTGTATTATTAATGGGCTAGGCATGTGGGCTTCTTTTGGGCTTAGTTTAGTTAATTTGGTTATTTGTTTTAGTCTTTCTTTTGGGCTTTCATTTTAGGCCTATAAGGTTTATTAATTAGTTTTGTTTTAAGTGTGTTTAAGACTTATTTGGGCTTAAATGGCTTGTAAAAGCCTAAGGAAATTCGTGTAAGGCCATATGAGTATTTAATTTAGGGTTTTAAAGAGTGAATTAGGGTTAGCCACCTTATAAATAAGCTAACCTAGGTTGTAAACTTCAATATTGAATCAAATTATAAACTTTTGAGAGTTTTTCTCTTAGCTTAGCCGAAATTCTTTAGAGAGATTGTGAGATTGCTTCTTTCTTTTCTATTGCATCAAGAATTAGCATTACTTATCAATCATTTGATTGTTGAGTTTTCTTATTCTTCTTATCTCGAATATTTGCGTTTCCATTCACGTGTTGTTTGGGGGTTCAATAGGGAGGGTGTTTCTCTTCTTTGTATTTTAAGATCAAAGTGTACGTTCAAGGGGTTTCAGGTTCTTTAACCTTGGGGCTCCGCATCATCCAAGGCCTCCAGTATGCCCAAAAAGTGCTAAAGCTAAAAATTAGTAAAGGACTTGCAAAGCATAATTCTTCAGGTGGTGAGACTTGGTGTTCTTAGCTACAAAAATAGTGAGATCAATGTTATCTTTGGCCACCTCCCAGTTCTGCCTCGAGGTGTAAGTTGGTGAACCCCAAACACCATCCATAGGGAAGCCAAGGTGCTTGGTGAATTCCTTAAATGTCATTGTATACTTTTTTTGCCCCAACTGAAAATGAATAGTGCCATTCTCATCATTGCCATCTTTGAATTCACAACTGAAGTGGTTAAGTAGTCTCGAGTTATGGTGGGATGCACTCACTCTTTTTTCTTAACAAACCCAGTCCAACTAATATTTTCAATCAATTGATTTACTTCAACTTATAAATTTCTCGCACTGATATCGAGGTAAAATTCCTTCGAATACACAAACTTCACATATTAAACTCCTATAAAATACTTATATCCATTATGGAGGCATGTATATGCCTGATAAATTAGAAGCACCATCATTGTGTGTGCATTTAGGAGCTATTGCATAAATCCAAAATAGAAATTAAGTGCCAATATAAATATAAAATAAAAAATACTACAAATTATACAAATCAAAACCATTGTAGGTAGCAATAAGGAAAAATGAATCAATAACTTATGCATGAAGCAATTGTGTGGATGGAGTGTACAAATAACATCTTGAGGGAAAGAAATCACTATATAATCCAACAATTTAAACCCAAAAGTAATAAACCTCTTATTATGTAGCACTTAAGTGAAACATCCAACATGCAATTAAACACAAATGTAGAGGGAAAGTCTAAAATGGAAAGTCTAGCCTAATAGAGATGCTAACATATGTTAAAATGCCAATTTCACACAACTAATGTATTGGACAATTGCTAACAAGTGTGTGGAGTGAGGCCTAGAATCTAAGATCAATTGGTGTTGGTTTGGTGAAGGAAAATAGGGTAAAAGATCTTAAGTAGTTCATTGTGGCATTTTATCAAACACATGGTAGGCATAAGAACAACCAAGCTAAATCAAGAATAATCCAATCCATTTGTATGCCAGAATTGAAAAAAAAATCAAATTTAAATCGAATAAATACCTTAATTTCGAAATTACAACACACAGATACATGCATCTCAAGCACAAACTCAAACCAAAAAAACCCCTAGAAACCATAGGCAAGAGGGAAAAACAAAGAAGAATCAATCCCAATCAAATAATTCAAATCAAGAATAAAAACAACAAGTATGCACTTAGAATTAAGATTAGGGAGGGAAACTTACTTGGATATTGTGGATTTTCCAAAGATAAAAAGAAGAAGAATGGGAGAATGAGAGCAAAGTAAGTGGCGAAAAAACAAAAGAAAAGTGAGGGGAACTTTAAATGACCTGATAGGGAGGTAGTGGCACTCGGTGGAGAAGAAGGGGAACTCAGTAGGGATGGGTGGATTCTGCCTATATATTTCTTAAGGGACTCGCTTGGGATGGTTTTTATCCTTACCGAGTTCTAAGGTTTGGAATTGAATAAGGCCAAGGCACTCGGTGGGGATGGAATTCCTCACTACCGAGATGATTTTCTCATAACAAAAACTATGGCTCTCTTTCTTCAAAAATCACCTCTGTTTTCTCAATTTAACTTATTTCCTCCAATTAAATAGCCTAAAACTCAATTGAAACCTTTAATCTAATTTATAATAAAATTCCAAACTAATTAAAACCAATTAGCACAAACTTAGTATACATTAAGCCCTTAACTCTCACCGTGTTAAGATAACTTATAGTATACAGAGGAAAGAAGCCATACTTGAAATTGAGCACATAAATTACCACTCCAAACACTCATTAATCAAAACTCTACCTTAGGTTCATGAATAACAAAACACATAGAAAAATAACAAAAGAACACAAAACATAAACACACTAAATACAAAATAAAAAATAGAGAAAGGTTAGAAAATTTAGTTCTGAATTTATAAAGTCTTCAGGTAAATTTTGAAACCGCCTTACTTGTCACTAAAAATTAAGGTTGCCTCAGCAACCTCTACTTGAGCAGCATTATAAGGCTTCAACTGGTGCCCGTTAACCTTGTATTCACAACCATCCTTCAGACTTTTCATAGTTAGCAC
>CM075809.1:14739224-14863660 GCA_037975025.1 Excoecaria agallocha
TAACCGGCTTAATAGACTCGATTTTAATTTTTATTTTACATATTTTTTGTTTTGATTTCACACACACACACACACACATATATATATCACTACAAGAAAATATCAAAATAGCAACAAAATTCAAAGTTCATTGCTATTTAGCAACAGAAATCATAGCAACGGAAAATGATTTTCGTTGCTAAAATTGGTTGAAGCTTTAGGGATTTAGCAATGGAATACAAAATAGTTGTATTCTGTTGCTAAAAAAGAGGGGAGATTTTAGCGCCAAATATAGCAACAAAAATTAGCAACGGAATGCAATTTTCGTTGCTAAATATGGCGGCAGTAACTGGTGCAAAAAATTTGGGATCAAATTTAGCAACGAAATTTAGATTTCGTTGCTAAAATAGCAACAAAATTTATATTTCATTGCTATTTTAGCAACGAAATTAAATTCCGTTGCTATTTACTGTTGAATTATGGGAAGGTATTATATTTAGCAGTAGAATTTAATTTTCGTTGCTAAATTAAGTGCCAGTAATGGCGCTAATAATTTGGGGTGAAATCTAGCAACAAAAAATGAATTCCGTTGCTATTTTTGCCCTAGGTATAAATACTTCCTTAACTTCACTTCTCTCCCTCGTTTCCCATTTTGCCTCAAACTCTCTGTCCCTTTCCCTTAACTTTCTTTCCCTTTTTCTCGTGACTTATCCTCCATTTTCTTTTCCCATTCTCGATCTCCCATCTCAACCACCACCCTCCTCCGCTGCTGCTTTCCCCTTTCCCACTGGCCCACCGGTCACCTCTGGCTCTCTCTTTTTTGGTGCGCAGCAAGGTAGCAGCAACCCCTCTCCCTTCTTTTGCTGCATCTCTCTCTCTCTCTCTTTGTAGCATGTGGTTAGTTTTCTAAATTAATGATTTTAATTGGGTGTTTTTGCTGTTTAATTATTATATTGTTAGTTTGATTTGGCTGCCTCTTTAGGGATTACTTTTATAGTTATGTCTTTACATCACAAAAGTTCATATAATACTTAAGCTCCTTTGCCTTCGCCTCTACCAGAGATTTTCAAAAACTAGCTACGCGTAAGTGAAGAACGGCACCTGTTGGTTGAAATAAAAAGAAATAACGTGATATCATCTTAATTTAGTGAGCTTTTGATTTTGTTTTGGTTAAGTTATGATTTCATTTTGGCTATTATTTAACTTTGATTATTTATTTTCTAATAATTTGTTTGTTGATTCTAGCCTTTATACGGGTGATTGTTTTCTTTCTTACAGTTAGAAATAGTTTCTTCTTGTGATTTATTGATTTTCTTTTTTCATTTTTTTAATCAAACTTCATTTTTGGCTTTAAATCCCCAAATCCTAAACTTGTTTGGATTTGTTCTATGGTGTAGGAAAGTCCTAAAATTCCATTCAGTTCTCTAGATTTGATGAATAATACTTATTTGTAGTTCAGACATTGTTAATGGTAGCACATTGTAAATTTTAGGAATGTGGTTTAGTTGACTTCATTTTTGTGTTTGTTGCTTCTAATCCCACAGCGATGAATCCACCATTTCATTCGGCTCCCTGGTTGCCAATGATGCCATCGAATTCGCCACAGTCAAGTGCTTTTTGGGACACCATAAATGTGCATAATCGGCTAAGAGAATCAAAAGAAACTCTAATTCTTGCGAAACCAATGTAATTATTTCTTTCTTCACATCCTGAATTTCCTAATGTAATTATTTCTTTCTTCAAATCCTGAAGTTCCTCATAATCTTCCTATAGCTTTTTCCTATAAAATGAAAAATAAGAAATTGCATGTAAATTATTTGTTTAGCCATTTGAATATCTATAATCATGAAATGAAAAGTTGTTACTTTTGGAACAAATCTTATACTCTAATTACCATTCACAACAAGTAGAAGGAACTGGAAGTGTTGATGACTATAAAGGATAAGACATGATCTATTAAAAATGAAGGAAGGTGGTCCATTGATCCAGTTGCTTACGGTATTTCCAAGTATTTAGAAGATAGGAATATTGATATCAAAGGACAAGAATCACTTTCAGTTGATGCTGCAAACTCTTTGATTTCAAAATTAAGAGCTCAGCTGGAGCCTTTTTAACCCGTCATAGATGAAATGACTCCTTGGGAGGAGAAATCAGCATCATTTAGATTGTCTAATAAAAAGCTAAAGTCTAAGAGAAATAAACTTTGGAGGAAGAGAAAGAGAAAATGCATTGCAGAATTGTGTGCAGAGGTGGTTTTTCCTTTACTTGGCTTATTGCTAACTGCTGGGCCATTGTTATTCTCAATACCACTTGTTTGGCATATTTGAAGCGATTTATTCATTTTTTGCTTGTTCTATGATCAGCTTCTGGCTATTAGAGATGGACTCTTCAATACATTTGGGAAGAAATATAAAGAGGTGATGGAGATAGAGGAAGTGCAATTGACTGATAATTCTTTGCATAGGTCAATTCTCTGTCCTTAGGACATACTATATTTGCTTCATGGATATCCATTTGAGATTGCATTTTTATTCTGGAAAATAACTAACCTCAAATATTTGTTAATCTTTCAGACCTTATTAATAATATTATCTAATTTTGTTCATTTTTCAATGATATATAGGGTTTTCGAATTGGAATTTATGGATCAAACTGTCCTCAATGGATTGTGGCAATGGAGGTCTCTTGAGTTTTTCTTTTTCTTTTCTAATTTGATTTTCTTTTTACACATGAACAAGTAATAAACAAACTCCTCTTTTTGTAATTCTGTCTAGGCTTGATCAGGAACTGCTTTTCTGGTTTTGAAGCATAACAGTTTAAATAAATTGGATGCAAGCCCTGGTGCTGTGAACTATATAATCGATCATGCAGAGGTTGATTTTGCTTTTGTCCAAGATAAAAAGATAAAAGAAGTAAGTTTAATAAAATTTAACTGCTCTCTGTTGGAGAAAACTTCATATTAGAAGCAGAGTAATTTTTCCAATTAAATATATTCTCGTATTTGCAGTTGTTGAATCCTTATTGCAAAGCAACTTTACGGCTTAAATGTAAGAACTAAGTGTACAAATATTTGAATTCCAAATTCTCCAACTGGTTGCATGATATATTCCTTTCTCTTCTTCGGAAATACTTGCCTAACTAATTGACCAATTCATTTACACAATTCTGATTTTATCTTTGGAAATACATGAAACTTGTAGGTTTTGTTTTTCCTTACTGTGCATATGACTGTTTGTTCCTAAAATAAATTGAGGCAACAGCAGATGTTTTCTTTATGTTTATGAAACTCATTCTTCTTATGGCATTGCTTTTGGGGTTACATTCTTTAGTTTTTATGTGCTTCGTTATTCAGTTGATGTTTTGCAGTATTATATCTATTAAGTGTTTTGGGCACAATATATTTGTGCCATAATGTTGTGCAAAGTGTGATGAATTACACAAATATAGAACAGTTGTGCATGCAGCAACTGTGGGAAAAGGCATTACATATGTATTTTTAATTATTTATAATTTTGTAGAAAACAAAGTCGCATTATTACTCCTAAAACTTCATCCACAAAAATTGCTGCTCTCAACAACAATCTTGTTGCATAGAGGCTTTGTTTTATTTTCATTCTCTAAGCATACTATACAAATCTGAGATATTTCTTTTAAATTTAAACTGATATACCGCTAAAATATCTATATCAAAACTTTGGACTTGGTCAAATTTTGTATTTTCAATTTTAATCCGATTGAATATTTAAGGTTAAACTATCAATTTTTTTTTTGTTATTTTGATATCAAAATAACAAAATAATGTTTAATGTAAATTATAAATTAATAATGTTTTTACAAATTAACAAAATTTGGATAGTGTCTGTGTGTATATATATATATTGACTAATTAAATTGAAGAGTGATATTAAATTATTAATTAACTTTTAATATTTTAAATTTTAATTGAATGTGGTTATGTGTGCCTAAATCATCAATTTTCTTTGTTATTTTAATAATTAGTACAAAATTTTATTATTATATATGATGAGTTCTATTAGATTGCATATTTTTAGTTTTTAGTTTTTCAAAAACTTAAAAATTAAAAATTATTTTCCATTTATCATCTATTTTTAAAGATTATATTATATTTTTTTTGGTTACAACTATATTATATTTTTAATTATATATTTGTATTCCATTATTTGTATTATTTAATAATTATAATATTATACATAGATATTATGCAATTTTTAAGACGAAGTATGACTTCATGTTGCTTGAACCGAATAGATGAGTTTGGCAGTAGCCGTGCTAGGTTGAGATGTGTTGCGTGGACTATGAGAACACAATAAATATTTTCTTAAATTATGCCATATTAGGACAGCTTACTTGGAGCAGGAGATTGAAAACTTGAAAAAGGAGTTAGCTGCCTGCATAAGAGAGAATCTGAATCTTCAGGAGGAGCTTCTAGAGGCTTACCGAATCAAAGTAAGAGTTTATTCTTTCCCATTTAAGAAATTCTACAGAACACTTTAAAATCTTTTTTATTACTTTAAGAAACGAAATGTTTTATAAACATTTAACAATATCTAGAAATTGTGCATCATTTTCTCCATTTCTCCCATTTCTCGATGGACAGGAAGATTTGAGGCTCACTTTTGGGATAAGAGTTCTTGTTTCTTGTTTTTCATGATTTAAAATTTGGACAGCCATCACCACAATGGTCTCTCATTTGGCCTTCTTTATACTGCATTAAGAAGTAGAAAGGCAAGGTCTTGGCGCTATTGTTCTGGTAAGTGTATTTAGTTCTTTAATCAATTTTAACCACTAAATTTAGTTATTTGAATCATTGGTAATTAAAAATAAAAATTCAACGCATATAATTATCTTATGAAACATTATATATATATAATGTCACACAAGCACTATATATTTCAATTATAGTTTTACTTACTCTTATATTCATCAAGGAAAATATAGTTATATCTATATAGTGTAAATTTGGGGACCTATTATGCATTTAGTTAATGGCTTTCATTTTGTTATGATGACTGTTGATGATTTTTCAAGATTTATATGAGCCTTTCTTATGAGTAATAAGTCTGAACATGATGATACTAAAACCAGGCCTATGAGGTTCCTAGTTTCATATTGGAAGGAAGCAATGAAGCTGCTGGCTCTGCAATGGCAAATTCTTAGTCATTTGATGTAATGATGTATTGCAACTGTTGTTGTTATTCTTATTACATAATTATTCAGTAGCCACTTTTGTAATTCTTTTATATCTGGAAGCTTGATGTTCATAATACCTTAATGTTCTTGGAACTGAGAAGTATAGCTTGTGCTTCAACATTAAGAGAGTTTAAAGAAAAAAGATGAAAATTATTTGAGGCAATTAATTTGGAGAATCTGCTGAGTCTTGAGATTTATAAGTAACTTGAATATGATCATTAGTTATAACTTTTAAACATAGTACATTTTGTTTAATAGCATGCAATAAAGTGTTTAACTTTATATTTGACATATTACATGAATATATTTATGGATCAATCATTGGTGGATTTGATACTAAAATTAGTATAGTTCACTCAGCTTTATGTGAAGTTTACATTTATTCCTACTTTAGATGATTGAAATAAGAACTTACCGCTAATTTTTGGTTTACATTACATTGCCTTGTAATCATATGTTTTTGGTAGTTAATGGCTCTTTTATGAATGCAATCTCTCAAACTTTCTTACTGGACAATCAAGGGTTTTTAATATTAAAAAATTGGAATAATTTTTAGCGACAGAAATTACTGTCGTTAATGTTTTTACTTATTGGTAAATTTAGCAAGGGAAATCATAAAAATAGCAATAGAATCTAAATTTTCATTGCTAATTTTATCAACGGAAATCAATAGCCGTTACTAAATTTAACAACGAAAATTTATATTTCGTTGCTAATTTTTGTTGCTAAATTGCAATTTTCTTGTAGTGTATATATGTGTGTGTGTGTGTGTGTGTGTGTGTATGTATGTATGTATACATACATATATACATATATATATGTGTGTGTATGTATGTACATACATACAAATATACATATATATATGTGTGTGTGTGTGTGTGTGTATGTATGTATGTATATATATATGTGTGTGTGTGTGTGTGTGTGTATGTATGTATGTATGTATGTATGTATGTATATATGTGTGTGTGTGTGTGTGTGTGTGTGTATGTATGTATGTATGTATGTATATATATATATATATATACATACATACATATACATATAAATATACATATACATATGTATATGTATATGTATATATATATATATATGTGTGTGTGTGTGTGTGTGTGTATATATATCTACATATACATATACATATACATATATATATACATATACATATACATCTACATATACATCTACATATACATATACATATACATATATATGTGTGTGTGTGTGTGTGTGTATATGAATATGTATATACATATATGTGTATGTATATATGTGTTTGTGTATACATATATGTATATGTACATACATACATACATACAAATACAGATATATATATATATATATACATATGCATATACATATATGTATATGTATATGTGTGTGTATATATACGTATATGTATGTATGCACACACACACACACACACACATATATATGTATATGTATATGTATATGTAGATGTATATGTAGATGTATATGTATATGTATATATATATGTATATGTATATGTATATGTAGATATATACACACACACACACACACACATATATATATATATACATATACATATACATATGTATATGTATATTTATATGTGTGTGTATATATATATATATATATATATACATATATATATACATACATACATACATACATACATACATATATATATATATGTATGTATGTATGTATGTATATATGTATGTATGAATCTATATATATATATATCTATATATATATATATATATATATATATATAGATATATATATATATATATAGATTCATACATACATACATACATACATACATACATATATATGTATGAATCTATATATATATACACACATACATACATACATACGTATATATACATACATAAATACATATATATATATATATATGTATGTATGTATGTATGTATGTATGTACATACACACACACACACACACACACACACACACACACACACACACACACACACACACACACATATATATATATATATAAATGTTATTTTATATAATTAAAAAAAACTGTTTTTAAGACATGAATTTTTTTTTAGTATCGAATTTTTTTTATCGCTATATGTTGTTTCTTTTGTACAATAAGGTAAATTGTTGAAAAATAGCTAGAGTGGATATATAATTAGTATTGATGGTAAGGTCTATGAAAAACACATTAATCAAATCTAAATGATTCTTTATTGGCTTAGCGTAAGAGAAACTTATGAAAAAGTTTAGGTATGGATCTTCCAAAGATTTTCATATTTTTTTTTATAAAAATTATAAATTTTTCGCGAATTGATCAATAAGTTAAAGTCAAAAGGTGACAATCCATATATCTTTCAATTATTTTATATATTTTCATCCTTGATATCAATTTTCTTACGAATATGTTTAAATGTCTTTTACAAAATTAATAATATATAAGATTAAACATAAAAGACTTCAATATTGTCCACAAAACAAACACAACATGAACGTCATGTCTATTTTCTTGTGAATATTTTTCAATGACTTGGCAAAATTAACAGCATACTTTTCTTTACTAGGCTCTATAAATAGCTGATAAGTGAAACTATGAGATTGAAAAATGAAGACAACAATATTATTTTTAGTAGTTTTGTTTCTCTTTTTAGCAGAAACATCAACAAATCAAGTTCTTGATAACCTTTTACAATGTCTACCTAATCAAATTTAGCACACTCTACCAATCCAAGATGCCCTTTATACCCAAAACAACACCTCTTTCCAATCCATTCTCAATGAGTACATAAAAAACCGTAGATTCTTAACCCCAACAACCACCAAACCAATTGCTATCATAACAGTGCTGCAAGAGTCTCATATTCAAGCAACCATTAACTGTGCAAAGAATCATGGCTTCCAAATTAGAATTTGAAGCGACGGCCATGATTTAGAAGGCTTTTCATACTCCTCTAACACCCCATTTGTTATTCTTGACATGTTTAATCTACAGTCTATAGATATAGATCTTGCTTCTGAAACTGCATGGGTTCAATCTGGAGCAATTCTTAGTGAACTTTACTATGATATTGCTAAGAAAAGTAAAGTCCATGGCTTTCCTACTAGAGTTTGCCTTTCAGTCGGAGTTGTAGGTCACTTTAGTGGAGGAAGGTACGAAACTTTGATAAGAAAGTATGGTCTTTCTATCGATAATATCATTGATGCCCTAATTGTGGATTTTAATGGTAATATTTATGATAGAAAATCTATGGAGAAGGATATGTTTTGGACAATTAGAGGGGGTAGGGGTGCTAGTTTTGGGGTTACTCTCACATGGAAAATCAAACTGGTTCAAGTACCAGCCAAAGTCACTATTTTCACAATGAAAGGAACTTTAGAAGAAGGTGCTATAGATATATTTTATAAATGGCAACAAGTTTCTACTATGATAGATAAAGAAGTGTTCATTAGAGCACAACTAGAGATTGAAAATCCAAGCAATGAGACTGCAAAAAAGACTGTTTGAATTAGTTTCATAGGTAAATTCTTAGGGCAAAAAGGAAAGCTTGTATCTTTGATGAAAAAGAAATTTCCCCAATTGGGTTTGAAGGCAGAAGATTGTGAAGAAATGAGTTGGGGTGAATCCGCCTTGGATAATTTTCCCAGTGGAACATCTCTTGAAGCCATGAGGAATAGGACAATACCAGCACAATTGTATGTATGAAAAATATAAAATTAGGGTTATTTTAGAATATAAGAGAAGTTAAAATTAAACAAAAATGGTAAAAAAACATATAAAACAAAGATAAAACAACCAATCAGATAGTTTTCAAATTTAGATAAATCTAAATCATGAGATAATTAACTATCAAACAGTTTACATGGTTTGTAAATCTTCTCAAATTAAACAACCACTAGACCAATAATATACAATAACATACCATTTCAAACCATGATTTAAGATATTATTTATCCAAGTCAAAAGCCAAAAGCTGCAGTTGTTGGAAGCTTCTGAAGCAATGTGATCAAAACATTTGATATTTATAGTTTAGTAGTTCATTCAGTTTGAGTTAGAGAATTGTGAAGTTATATATAATGCTTAGTTGTACAGTCACAATTTCAGTATGATTTTCTATTTCTCCTTTGTATATAAACATTGCACTTCATTGAATGCAAGATGAGATAATTCATTACTCAATGTATTTATTTTTATATCAAAATAAATAAAATGGAGATGATAATTTTTATACCATCCACTGACATTAATTAAATCTTAAAACTTAAGATGGTCTAGTTCAATATTCAAGTTGTTGCCTTTCACTTTAGGCCTTGTTTTTTTTTTTGAAATGGGCCTTTGAACTAATAAAATTCTTGCAAACCCATATTCGTCAACGTAAATTTGTGATGGTAGTTTGACATATTAATAAATATTGACATCATGAATCTACAGAAAATAAAAATAAAAATAAAAGTTTAATAACTCATCTAATCATGGCATCAAATGAAATCTTATGACAGAGAAAGAGGAGGTCGATAATGAGAGAGCAAAGATCTAATGATAATTTTCTTTAAGTACATATTTTCAAATTTGATGTTTTTTTTCAAACTTTTAACAATTTTTATGAATTTCTTTGGATAGATTTTTCTATGAACTTTTATAGATCTGGAAATCGGTTCAATTCGGGAGGTTTGAATTTGAATCATTTCGAATAAGCTCTTTTTAATTTTGGATTTTTCAAATTGCATAACTTATTTTTTTTGGTGGATTCAGTGTCTTATGTCACGGTTAGAATTGAGTAAAATCGAACCTCAATCGAAAACTGAACTAAATTGTAAGCAATTTGATATATTTGGCTCATTTTAATTTTGAAATAGCAAAAACTGAACCAATTGAACTATTAGTAAAAATACATTATTTTGTACTTTTTATATATTTTTATTTATTTATATAAAAACTCTTAAAACTATTCTTTTCTTTCTTTTTATTTCCTAATTGTATGTCATCTGTCCCTCTTAATTAGACCTGGCAAAATTGACTCAAATCCATAGGTCGACCTAAATTCATAAAAAAAAAATTGATCCAAATCCAACCAAATCCACATAAATATCTATTGGATCAACCCAAAATTGACCCATTTTATTTTTCAACCCAACCCAATATCCAATAGGTCAACCCAAAATTAATCCATCTCACTTTCCAACCCAATGGGTGTTTCAAGATTCAAAGATCTTGACCCAATGGGTATTAACCCAATGGGTATTTTCAAGATTCAAATATCTTGACCCATTGAATATTAACTCAATGGATGTTTTCAAGATTTAAATATCTTGACCCATTGGGTATTAACCCAGCTTCTTCATAATACCCTAACAAATCACTTATTGCAGATTTCTAAGAGATTTGGTGTCGTACTGGAATGTGTCGATTTCAATCGAAATTGTTCAAATTTGGATTAGACCTAACTGAAATTTCAACATTTTGTTTTTTCATTCCGTGCGAGTCCACCAGATGATGAGCCACATGACAATATATGGTAGGAAATTGCTTTCGTATTTATATTCTTAATTTTTTACTATGAATTATTTAATGCAAATGGACTAACTCTTTGCTCCTCTCTAGCTGTTCCAATTAATTAGTGACTTAAAATAAATAGCAATTTAATAATCTTAGTGGGCAAAATAGGATGGAAATGTATCAAATTATTGCATTTTATTTCCACTTGATAAAAAAAATATTAATAATAATGTGAAGTATGATAGGCAAATTCCAATTTCGTGATGAACATTTGTACATTTAAAGAAAAGCAAGTGCGAACGGATCCAACAAATATATTTCATATTCCATGTTGAAGCAACGAGAACAGGAGGTCATTTGTGAAGAATCTATCATCCATGGGTCGATCCAAATCAATCTAACCCATTAATGACCTATATTTTTGACCCATTAATAACCCAATCCATTAATGACCCATCCATTAATGGCCCAATCCAAACCCGTCAAATCCGCCCATTTGCCACCTTTACTCTCAATCGATAAAAGAAATAATAAATTGACCTAAAATTTGAAATGGTAATTATATCAAAGAAATGATGGAGACATCTTTGTTCTAATTAAATTTCATTATGGTTATATATATATATATATATATATATATATATATATATATATATATATATATATATATATATATATATATATATATATATATATATATATATAACCATAATGAAATTTAATATAATTTTCCTTCAAAAAAATATAGAATTTTATGGATGAAAATATAATATATTATTAATATTATTTAAAATAAATAAATTTCATGGGTAAATAATTTTAAAATTTCAAAGGTGGTAATGACTCCCTCGGACCACCATTTAATTTAAAATTGAGCCACGAGTTTGGATTGAATTTTAAGTATTTTTTGAAGAATTTTTAATATTCAATCTTCAATATTTCAAAATATTTGCATTTTTTTCACATTTCGATTCGGATCTCTATTTGATGACAAGGTTAAGTTGAGTCAAAATTTCCATGTTTACTTACAATCCATTTTAGAAAATTGATTCCTACAATTAATTGCACTTAGATTTGCAATCACGCCAAATAATTAAATTTTGGATATAATCAACAATAATAATAAGATTATTATTAGACCTGACAATTAGATTGGGGGGTGGGTTCAAGTTTGGATCACTTCTCAATTTTTCTGGTTTTAAGTTTTTGAATCATCATTTTTTGGATCACTTTCAGGTTGAAATACTGAATTTTCAGGTCTTGGATCACAATTAGGATTGAAAAATGGACCAAAACTGAAAATTAAACTATAAGCTATTCAATATATTAAAATATTTAATTAATATCATATATTATTCACTATATTGGTTAAGTTGACTTTTACGGTATATTGGGTCAAATTTGACTACTGGCCAAATTTGATCAAACATATTATTATTCACTGCAAAATTGTGACTTGAATTTTAATTTTAGTTTTAGTTTTAAGTACCTTAGATGGACTTATTTTTTTCTCAAATTCAATTCTTAGGTTTGTCTCTAATGGTACTATTTATAGTCCAAAAGAAAATACTAATTTTTGTTTCAAGTGGCACTATATATTCATTTTAGGAACTACTATAAATGGTCTAGAATGTACTACAAAATTTTTGGGTTTTACATTCTTTTCAAGATTTGAGATGCCATGATTTGATAATTAAGAAATTGAAAGAGCACGATTATGTAGAAACAACAATGCAAGATGGTGACAACGATGGATTATGGCATCGAGCGAAAAAAGATAGAAACAATATGCAAAAAATAGAAATAGTGAAATTCACATATACATTTTACACCATTTAATTATTCTTTCTTATTTCACTTTTTATTCCTTTTCTTTAATTTTTTGTTACTGAAAATTTAAACAATTAGACATTTCTTTTTTTCAATTAAATTTAATTTTTACATAAAATTGGAACAAAATATTAATAAAATGGTATAGTGTTAATGTGTGTGAGTGTGTGTGTATTCATAAAATTTATGAATAAATATGACACAAAATAAAATTATATAATAGATCGGTTATAGTCATCGATTTAGCACTTTTAGCCTATCTTTCTGTATTAATAAGCTAATCAAGTAAGATCATAATGCACCACTAACCAATAAATAACAATTTACAAGCAAAAAAATTCAATTTATTGACAATTATATGAACTAGAAAAGCCTGATCTAAGCCAATAAATATAAAACGAGACTGATTCAAACCAAATCATATATTTTCTTAATACAACAACCTTTTTCAGTATTGTAATACTAATTACTTCTTTATATTAATTTTACCTAATAATTATGGATTTGATATCTTTAATTAGTTGTATGTTATTTAATTAAATGAACAACGATGCCTATTGAATGTATAACAAATAATAATGGAGATGTATTTCTCTAAGTTACAGTAAATAACATGAACATTACATATAATTAAAGAGAAAATCAAAGTATGAAGAATCTCATAGTAATTGAAAGATTTTTATCCTTAAATTAACATTTAACCAGAATAAAAAGAATTTAGTCACTCATGTTATAAACAAAAGCAAGATAAAAGTTGAAAGCCAAAAATCTGTGTTACATAGATCTGGAAAAAATAATGTTAGAAGACGAAAATGAAAATCATGTCCTTTTCTCCTAACAAAACTCCAAAAATTAAGGAAAATATTTTAATCTTATCCAAGTAAGGAAAATAAATAAAAATATTTAATTATATAATCCAAACTTTCTAAAATTACTACCTGCCAATCCCTAAATTATAGGCTAGATATTTCTAAAAATTGACTGGAGTATGGCTGGTGACTAAGGCAACTCTCAAATAAACAAAATTCTTAATAAACTTTGCATTGCAGATTTTTCTCTTAGCCTTAAGAAAGGCTAAGACTTGGATTTGCACAAGCTCTACACTATCAACTTCTCTCCTAACCTTGGGCAAGGCCAAGACATTTTTTTTATCCAATTTAGCTCTTTTGCATTTAAACTGCTCCAAATTCCTTTGCCACTCCAAACAACTCCAACAAGCCACAAATGCTTTCTTTTTATTAATTAGATCCTACTATGCCCAAAATCACAAAACAAGTAAAAAGTACCAATATTGGCTAAAAATTAGTGCATGAAAGTAAACAAAAATCAATTAATAGCATGCAATTTTAGCCATTCATCAAATTCCCCCACACCTGAAGTATAAATTAAACCACATAAAAATAACCCCCATCAGAAATTCATTCACCTAAAGATAAAATCCAATCCCATAAACTTTGACAAAATCAAAATGGATGAAAAACAAAGTAAGCAATCCATAATTACTTCACATAAATTCATATCAAAGTATGGGCTTGTCAACTATTTTTTCAAACTAGAAACATTAACGTTTTTACAACATTAAACATGCAAGAATTTTATGCCTTATTTCATCATTAAATCAATGCATGGAGGAAAACACATCAACCCAATTTATATACCATAATCTCACACAATTTAGTAGATAAAGAAAAGTAGGAAACTAGGAATTTTCATTTTTATTGTTATTATTATTTTTTTCAAATTTTTTTAAGCTTAAATTACCTCTCTAGACTACAATGGATGCAATTACACCCAATTCTAACCCGCATACACCCAGTCTTTTCAGTTTAGAAGAGAACAAAATGCTTACATAAAATGTAAAAATCCTTTTTATGCAAGGGCATCTAGTTCTAAACTGCATACATTCAGTTACTCAGATTGCACAATTTTAAATTATTATTAACTCTATTCTTAACCGCTTTTTGAGTGGACAATAAAGTAAAGTTTATTGCAGTTTTATCACTTTATCTCTCTCTCTCTCTCTCTCTCTCTCTTTTATATCTTGACAATCAAATTCCTCAATCTAACAACATACAATACAAAACCAATGTCCAAAATGATTTTAACAAGTTTCTAAAATGCAAGAATTCCAATTTAAGAACATGTAAAATTATATTTCACCTTAGAGATTAAACCTTGGCATTTTTACGATAAATTGTATGAAAAAGGTAGACAACTATGCAATTTAATCAATCTTGCCCAACATCTCATCATGTCAAATGCCAAATGGTCAAGGAATTGTCTTTAGATAAATGCTTCTCCTTAAGATTGAAGATGAAGTTTAACAAAATCCTAAGGACAAGAGAAATGCAAAATTGTTTCCAAATAAAAAAAGGGACAAATGGCAAATTTGCTAATGGAACTAACACAATTTTGTTCATCAAATACACACACACACACACACACTCATATGCAGATAAAAAATCAACTAAAAATCATGCTTATGTATCAAATAACCCAAAATTTAAATTTGGCCCAAAATCAGCAATTTTTAAAATTAGTAACCAACCAAAATATGCACAACTTTGCCCATAAAATCACAGCAGTAAAGGTTGTCAAAAATCCTTCTCAAAAGTAAATATGTCTAGATATGTACAAGTCTAGCCAACTAATCAAAAATTTTAGTAGCATACCCAATAACAAAACAAAAAATAGTAAGACAATTCATCAAAAATTAGCACAGATTTAGCACTTCTAACTTAAACCTCTCCCTCACACTTTCTCCTTGCATTGTCCTAAATGTGAAATAATAATCAATCATAGGTCAAAGAACAACAAAAATTTAAATAAATTTAAGTGGCAAAAACTACCCTGATGGAAGAGGGTACATTTTCCTATTTGTCTTACAATGGATGGGGTGGGGTGAACCCTACACGCTGGAAATAAGTAAACAAATTGCCCTACATCTATTTGATAGTAGTGGAAATAGTAGCCATAAATTTCTCTAGTATGTCTAATTATGCTAAGACCTCGGATGGAGCGCCTGAAGAAAAGGAAATAGTGGTGTGGGAAAATGAAGTACAAGTTGTCCTTTTTGTTGGGTTTCAAAATAATAAAATTAAAATTTAAAAAATTACATAGAAAAAAGAAACCCATCAGGATCCATGTAATCCAATTGATTTAATAGAAGAGAAGTGTAACGATTACCAACTTCTCGAAGTGCAGATAAATTGAATTTGTAGGTGCAGTATTACGCGAAACCACACCCTCTACCGGTATCCACACGCGAATGCAATGAATAGAGTTGTCCGAGGTGCTAGATCCCTTCCTTGGCAGCTAGGGTATGTTTTGTTCTTTCTTAAAGTTACAAAAGAAAAAAAAAAGAATTTTCTTTTCTGTCTACTAAGTGATGGCTGTCACTCTCCTTTTACACTTAATTAAGGTATATATATATATACCTAACCCTAATTTAGAAAGAGAAAACTTTGGGCTCACATTTCTTATTAAAACAAGAAATACTTTATTTCTTATTTAAAATAAAAATATTAATCTTAAATATTATTATTATTATTATTATTATTATTATTATTTTATTTTGAATTTTAATTTATCACAAAATAAAATTCAAAATGCTTGAATTAACCCTTAGTCCATTCATCACATTCTATGTGTTCGACGCAATAGGTTCATATTATATTGACAGTTGACCCCAATCCCATTACAGGCCCATAAGTCATAAGTAGCCTCTAGCAAGACATTATGACTACCTAAATAATATGAATATCGATAATTCGATTTTAACCTAATAGAACATGTTATAATCCATTTGTCACACAATATCTTATTTGAACATAATTCATGGTCCATGTCAAACTTATATTGTCTAAACATATAATTTCTCGATCACTAAGTAGACTGATAATATTAAATGATATTGATTGCTCCATCAATTCATTTGAGCACGGCCATGCATTTCTCAATCCTACTTATCGAAGGGCCTAATAGATATCTCTCTCATAAGAGAGGGAAAAATTTCTTCTTAATTATTCACTATCCTCTACATAATTCTCGTCATGTCTAACCATAACCTTTATGATTATCTGATGAATGATAATGTTTGATTATGTTAAAACATAATATTTATCATGTAGGATACTATGATAATATCAGGTCTAAGGATTGATAACATAACTATTATGAGATCACTAATGATATTAACCCATATAGTATCTCATAGCGGGTCTATCCAGTACTCTATTCTCTAACAAGTACTTATAAGTTTAATTCATATCACTATACATAATCATTCCATGATTATCAATCAAACTTATACTAGTCTTTATTTATCATTATTAATTTAAAGATAAATGACTAGGGATAGTCAAAATAACATTTGATTGTTATTTACAAGCATTATTATAATGTAACATGCCAACATTATAATAACATGAAGGAGACCCAATTTTATATAATGAAATGTGAAATTACATAAAGGACCAAATATTTGACCTAGGGCATATCCATTAACATTTTTAGCATCTTTCTTGAATACGCGCTTCTCGAATGAGGCTAGGCTATATGTATCCATAAAACAAATAGCGTTGCCTTGTCTGTAATGTAATAAATGCAAATTATCCAGAAATAGTAAATCCATTCGTGTTGTTCCACATGCAATATGCATTTTGGTTGTATTAATATCAACTGCACTCGCATATATAGTCAAGTAAGTAATTAAAGATCCCCAAAAATAAATTTTTAGGCATAAGGGTTACTTTTTCAAATTTTTAGTGTAAGCCAATACCCTATATTCACTTTTCTACATTTTAACATGCACCAAAAAAAAGAAAAATCTTGCCTTGGTAATGACTGTAGTGTCGTCATTCCTAACAGAATAGTTAATAGCAAGAAAATGGTGACCTAGGGCATATCCACTAATATTTTTAGCATCTTTCTTGAATACACGCTTCTCGAATGAGGCTAGGCTACATGTATCCATAAAAAAATAACGTTGCCTTGTCTTTAATGTAATAAATGCAAATTATCCAAAAAAGTAAATCCATTAGTGGTATTCCACATGCAATATGCATTTTAGTTGTATTAATATATACTACACTCGCATTTATAGTCAAGTAAGTAATCAAATATCCCAAAAATAACTTTTTAGGCATAAGGGTTAATTTTTAAAATTTTAGTGTAAGCCAATACCCTATATTCATATTTCTACATTTTAACATACACCAAAAAAAGGAAAAATCTTACTTTGGTAATGACTGTAGTGTCGTCATTCCTAACAGAATAGTTAATAGCAAGAAAATAGTGAATTATTCTCAATACAAAATTATAATTAAGTTAGCCTTTGACTTGCCTGGCACAAAAGAAATATCAGGTATACCAATTAGTTTTATGTAAACTTTTAAACAATTAAACTTGCAGGATAATTACATATCATGTCAAGGTACTCATGTGTTTTATAGTACACCTCATCAATGAAGCCTAAAGCAATATTAAAAGAAATTATAGAAAAATACTAGAAGTTAGTGTTGTGACCCTAGCAAGTGCACTAGATCGACAAGTAATAAAGTGGGGTATAGTTAGTACCCGCAAAATCGAACCCAAGGGATAAGGGTTATTTTAAGCTAGATATCTAGAGTTGAGCGAGTTAATCTGAGATAAATTTCCAAGTTTTTGATTGAGAGAGCATTCTAAATCTAATTAACAAAATAAATAAATAAAGAAGATAAGCTAATTAAACTATGGATTAAAATATTAGTTAAAACATTGCTCGGGTTCACTCATCCACCATATACCCAATGTGAATTAATTTTATCTAAAAGCATACATGAACGAATTTGGGATAACCCTCTTAACCCAATTGCCCCATTTCGGAGCCAGCTATTCTAGTTGCTAAACTTCCCATTCCGGAGCCAGCCCAATAACTAGCCTATGCACGGGTCTAACATCCTAAGTTTGGTTTGCCTTCCAATTTCGGAGCCAAACAACCCAAATATCATCCATTTCACTCCACACTCTAGTCCTAAAATCACAATTACTGCACATTTAGAATCCCATTCCGAAGGCATCTAAAATAATACAACATTCATGAAAGAAACTGAACAAAATCATTCATAAAATCCAATCCACTAGCTCAATACCCATCCAAGACATATGATAAAAACCATTCATTCATGCATGGAAAACAACTTAATAGATCGAAAAACCATGAGATACAAATAAGTAACAGTGAAATAAACCAATTATTCATGTAAAAATCAAACTTAGTTCAAGATCCACATTGTGGGTAGGGGATTCAAAGATCCCCAATCAACAAAACTACAAATTAAACATAAATAAAGTAAAAAGAGAGAGGAAAGAGGAAACCCATTAAGCCATTTATAGCTTGTGAAGCTCTAATCCGAATCCAAGTCTCCTCATTCAAAGCTCCAAGCAAAATGAAAAACACAACTTAAAGGGAATGCAGAAAATTTAATCTAACCCTAACTTACATTGGAAAATAAATCTAATTTAAGGTTTACATTGAATTAAATCTAACCTACAACATAAAATGAAGGGAAACAATAAGAAAAATGGAGGAAAAAGCCCTAAATCTAAGTGTGGTGGCTCTCCCCCATCGTCCCTCCTCTTTTTTGCCAAAGAAAACACAGTTTTTATAGATCTGCAAATGGCCACGGCTAAGACAAAAGTGTCCCAGCCACGGCCAGTCAGGTTAGGCACAGCTAGGACATTTTTGTCTCAGCCGTGGCCACTTTTTGGATTAAAATAGCTCGAATTTTGCATTGGCCACGGTCGAAACAAAATGTCTCGGCCGCGGCACCTAAGAGAAGAAAAACCAGTCCCATTAATTTATCAGTTTTTGAATATTTCACCGTTGGATCGAGTTGAAATTTTAACCATAGCTTTGTAACATCTTGATCTACATTTTCAACGATGGAGATTGGATTCTGATTCTGTAGATCATTTCGAAAAATGAAATGGTGCGGATTGGGAATTCTTCAATGGGCATAGCTGGGACCATTTTGTCTCAATCGTGCTCTTGCCTATTTTTCTGGACAAGAGTCAAATTTATCCCATTAAACACACCAAAACATTGTAAATATCAATATAATTTCATTTGGCATAAAAAGAGAAAGTTATTACACAAAACACTAAAAATCATGCAAAATAAAACATAGACACAAACAAAAATATACTGAAATTAAATAATAAAATTGGAGTTATCAAATACCCCACACTTAGCTTTTGCTCGCTCTCGAGCAAATGAACTAACCACATTCCTATATACTCAAACTCAAAGAAAGAAAACACAAATTTAGAAAAAGTAGAACAACACTTTAGCAGAAGTCACTAAACGAAGTCTTAAATCGAAAAGACTCAACTAGACCATACTAGCAAATCTCTTTGTATGTGTGTGCTAGGCCAAAATAAAAAAAATTAAAATAACTTTTAAAACCAAAAATTTCCAGTGCAATCCAATAATTGAGAAAAGAATTTGTATACAAAAGATTGTACACGCGGTTTCGCTCTCGAAACTCAAGAGACGCCATAAGCCTCTCCTTTAGCACCGAAACCCAAAGGTCATCTCTACACATAACTCTCAATAAGAAAAGATAGGATTTAAAAGGTTATAATGTGGCTAAGGTATGGCTATCAACAAAAAAGATTAAGGTACACAAGTTTGAACTGCCATTTCTACCTCAACTCACCCTTTTTCTTCTAAAAATAAACTTCAACTGTACCTTTACTCACTCATCAATATTGCCAAGCTTTAGGTATCAAAAATGTTGAACATTTCTCAAGGAAATAGCACAAGGAAGAAGAAGAATCCTCTCTAAATATTTTACCAAGATTTTAGTTCAATTAACGTTTAAAGAGCTTATAATCCTTCTACTCTATACATAGAGTACCCCAAACTTAGATGAAACCAAGATTGCTAGCTTTATTCTTCTTATTTTTTTCTTATTTTTTGTTTTTCCTTTTTTCTAATAGCTAAAACAATCGATTTTATAATTAATAAGTAGGGACTCACAAAAATTCTTCTTAAAGAGGAACTACATTCTGAAATTTTTCAATCTCACTTGATATTGGCAATGTATCCCCGATACTAGAATCTAACATTTGAAGAACAACCCTTTACTTACTAGCACTTCCCAAGAAAAAATTATCTCACCTACTTCTAGAATGGCCAGTTCAAAAAGGTTAAGACAAAGGCTTTTTAGGCTTAATGGATCAAAATGCAAGTATAAGCAACAAATATAAAATAAAGACGCATTTAGCATGCTCAATGGGGCTTGTAAGGGATATTATAAAACAAAGGTTGGTCAAAGGCCTTTTCAAAATTCAATTAAAAAATATATTGTCTAAGTCATTTTTAATCTTATTTTCGAGTCATTTTATTGCTTTGAAGGGTGATGAGGAAGGTTCTAGCACTCTAAAATTCCAACTCTATCAACTTCATGCACTGATTTTTATTTTTTTAAGAAAAAGGGCCAAAGTGTACATTTATTAAAAGACTTACTGGTATTGGTCTAATTGAAACCTATAGAAAAAGAAAAAATCCGTTCAACAATCAACCACTCTCTTGCTATTCCAACTAATCTAAAATAAGGCTTTCTAATTCTAAGTTCAAGATTGTTCACAATAGGAACAACTACGAGGGTAAGCTAACTAAGGTGCAAAAGCATGTAATAACAGCAACAAACAAAAACACACAAAACTAGAAACTTAAAATAAAAGCAAGCAAAATAAACAAACTAATTAAAAAGTAAAGAGAGAAATAGTTCTGGTTTAATGAGTCCCAGCTTGACTCGTGTTACTGTCAGGCAGCTGAGTTTGTGACCTAAATGTTGGTCTTTCCAGACTCTACTCCTCATTTTCCCCCATTAGTAGGAGAAACCTGTCGAAATTTACCAAGGTAGGCAACACCATGTCTTCGATGAAGTACCCCTCCACCTCGGGTTGTTCATACATGTACTCCTCCGGTTCTTCTAGCCTTAATAAACTCTTTAAGTGGATTGAATTTAGTGCTTCCACTTGAGAGTTAAACAATTCTTGCTCTTTTGGTGAAACATCCTTCACAAGAGATTGGAATTCATTCTCTAAGCTACATCTCTTGTCTTCAACAATGATTGGTCCCTTGTCCAATGCATGCACCCCACACTTGATTTCTTCATTATCTACTAGCTGTGCATGACTCAATTTCACCTTATCACCATCACCTAGATTCTCCATAGAATTACTCAAGAATTCAAACTTAGATTCCAGGCTTTTAAGTCCCAATTCTTGATCTCTCAGTAAATGTTCCTGATTCTTCAACAAATTCTCTTGATTTTGCAATAAAGCCTCTTGATTTTTGATCTTTTTCTCTTGAGAATTAATTGTGGTGATCCATTCTTCTCTTTTAGCTTTTAATTGCTTATCCTTACTTTCAAGCAATTCAATAAGGACTTGAACTTTGGAGGCACATGACTCTTGCGATATCCATTGTGAACCAGGATCTTCAAAAGATGGCAATGAGTAGAATGTTGAAGATTGATGTGAGTACTGCATTTCCCGCATTTCTCTCCTCAACTCTTCCATTTGTGCTCTCAACAAAACCATTTCATCATCTTGTATAGAACTATACATCATTTGACAGTTCATCATAATCTTCTTCCAAAGAATAACACCAAATCAAAAACAAAGAAAAATAAAATAAAATCTCAAACTAAGCTCAAATAAAGATATAAAACAACAACACCGTTATCCCCGACAACGGACCCTAGCAAGTGTACTAGATTGACAAGTAATAAAGTGGGATATAGTTAGGACCCGTAAATATCAAACCCCAAGGGATAAGGGCTGTTTTAAGCTAGATATCTAGAGTTGAGCGAGTTAATCTAAGATAAATTTCCAAGTTTTTGATTAAGAAAGCGTTCTAAATCTAATTAACAAAATAAATAAATAAAGAAGATAAGCTAATTAAACTAGGGATTAAAACATTAGTTAAAACATTGCTTGGGTTCACTCATCCACTCCATACCCAATGTGAATTAATTTTATCTAAAAGCATACATGAACAAATTTGGGATAACCCTCTTAACCCAAATGTCCAATTTCGGAGCCAGCTATTCTAGTTGCTAAACTTCCCATTCTGGAGCTAGCCCAATAACTATCCTATGCACGGGTCTAACATCCTAAGCTTGGTTTGCCTTCCCATTCCGAAGCCAAACAACCCAAATCTCATCAATTTCACTCCACACTCTAGTCCTAAAATCACAATTACTGCACATTTAGAATCCCATTCCGGAGCCGTCTAAAATAATACAGCATTTATGAAAGAAAAACTGAGCAACATCATTCATAGAATCCAATCATCCACTAGGCTCAATACCCATCCAAGACATATGATAAAAACCATTCATTCATGCATGGAAAATAACTTAATAGATCGAAAAACCATGAGATACAAATAAGTAACAGTGAAATAGATCAATTATTCATGTAAAAATCAAATTTAGTTCAAGATCACATTGTGGATAGGGGATTCAAAGATCCCCAAGCAACAAAACTACAAATTAAACATAAATAAAGTAAAAAGAGAGAGGAAAGATGAAACCCATGAAGCCATTTGTAGCTTCTGAAGCTCCAATCCGAATCCAAGTTTCCTCCTTTAAAGGTCCAAGCAAAATGAAGAACATAACTTAAAGGGAATGCAGAAAATTTAATCTAACCCTAACTTACATTGGAAAATAAATCTAATTTAAGGTTTACATTGAATTAAATCTAACCTACAACATAAAATGAAGGGAAACAATAAGAAAAATGAAGGAAAAAGCCCTAAATCTAAGTGTGGCGGCTCTCCCCCATCGTCCCTCCTCGTTTTTTGCCAAAAAAAATACAGTTTTTATAGATCTACAGATGGCCACGACTGAGATAAATGTGTCCCAACCGTGGCCAGTCAGGTTAGGCACGGCTGGGACATTTTTGTCTCAGTCGTGGCCACCTTCTGGACTAAAACAGCTCGAATTCTTTGTCCCGGCCGTGGCCCCTGAGAGAAGAAAAACCAATCCCATTAATTTATCAGTTTTTGAATATTTCACCGTTGGATTGAGCTAAAATTTTAACCAGAGCTTTGTAACATCTTGATCTACATTTTCAACGATGGAGATTGGATTCTGATTCTGTAGATCATTCCAAAAAATAAAATGGTGCGGATTGGGGATTTTTCATTGGGCACAGTTGGGACCATTTTGTCTCAGCCATGCTCTTGCCTATTTTTTTTTGCACAATAGTCAAATTTATCCCATTAAACACACCAAAACATTGTAAATATCAATATAATTTCATTTGGCATAAAAAGAGAATGTTATTACACAAAACACTGAAAATCATGCAAAATAAAACATAGACATAAACAAAAATATACTGAAATTAAATAATAAAATTGGAGTTATCAGTTAGCTAACAACTTAAAGTAATGGGTTTAAAGTAGATCCATAATGATAAAATGAATACGTATTATAAAACTTCCTAATTAGTGCATTATAAATAGGGTAACTAACTAATAAAAAAATTTTCTACCTAGTTCTATTAATTAAATCCAAAACTTCTTCATGCAAGTTCAAGGCATACAAAGTAGATTCATCAATAGTTCTAGCAGGTAAAATATCATTATGCTTAAGAAGAAAATACATTTGTTGATGTTGCTCCTCAGAGAAGGCCAAGTTCCCTTTTAAATCATGAGTTTATAGGGGAAACTAGCTTTTTCCTTTGCTCATCCTAGCTCTTTTCTAGGGTTTAAGTGTTGTTGGATCATCATAAGCCAACTTTACTAGCATTAGAGGTACTGGAGTTGGGTCTTCTTCCTCTTCAAAGCTTTCATCCCTTAACCAAATTTCTACTTGCCTGGACTTGTAAGTTACAAGGCCCTTTTTTTCTTGGTTTTGATTTTTTTTAGTGGTCAGCTTGGGCTTGGTAGTTGTTGTTTATCATTGTCAAAGTGTGGGTCTGCTGGTGCTAGTGGTAGGAGGGGCAATTAGGCTCATGGTTGGTGTACTCTAAGGACGTTGATTTCTTCATCATGGCAGTAAAAGAGCATGAAAGGTAGTGCTATGATGGAAGGCAGTGCTATGTGACTGGAGCTATATTGGCATCAGCTGGTGCTGCTTTAGTGTCAATTGCAGCAATACCCATTAGCATTGCTTTTATTGGAGCTACTGCCAGCTAATGGCATGTCGGCAATTACAACTTATCACTCTCAACTTGGCTTCTTCAAAGCATATGATTTTAGGCACGACATGATGTGACAACATGGTGAGGAAGGAGAAAATAGAGATGGCGAGTAGGAAATGGTAAAAGGCAAATGATTTTAATTTGTTTTAAGTTAGGTAAAATTGTGTATATGACATATATGGTAAATAGGCTTAAGTGAAACCCATTTAAAAAAAAGTAGGCTTCATAAAACCATAATACCTAATTGAGAAAAGAAAGCATATAGCTCTAAACTATTAACATCCTTTATTTTTCCAATAGCTTGCCTAAACACCTATAAAATAAAAAAAAAACTATTATTAGAATAAGCCAAAAGAGGAAGGAGAAGGTAGTTATAAAAATGTAAGAATTTAAATCTAAATAGTAATAGCTTAGCCTTGCTAAAGGCTAAGCATTGGATTGCCTTCCAAAAGCACCACTCTTTAACATCTTTAGCCAGAAGTTTTTGAGCTTCAATTCTTATTCCTAGGGATTGCCAATTGCAATTCCTTCGTCCCTTGATCTTGAAATCTTTCATAGAATGGTTTTAAGTGGTGCCTATTAACTTTAAAAAATTTTCCATGCTTTAAGCTTTTGATTTCCACTGCACCATTAACATAAACATCAATGATCACAAAGGTTAAATCCATCTGGACTTTAATTTTTCTGAAAATGATTTCAAATGTTGATGGTAAAGTAGAACTTTCTGTCCAACTAGAAGTTCTTTCATAGAAATCATGTTGTCATCAAATTGCTTAGTTTTTTCCTTGTAAATTCTTAAACTCTCATAGGCCTTATTTCTCAAATATTCTAGCTACTGTAATTATAACTTTCCTGTGCTACCCTACTTTGTCTAATTCCATGTTGCACTTTTTAATTGCCCAAAAAGCCTTGTGCTCTAACTCCATAGGCAAATGCCAAGGCTTCCCATAAACTAGTCAATATAGGGATATAATGATAGACATTTTAAATATTATTTTGTATGCCTATAGAGCATTATCTAACTTAGAGCTCTAATCCTTCTGACTAGGATTAACGGTTTTCTCCCAATAAGTACTTGACTTCTCTATTGGAAATTTCATCTTGGCCACTTGTTTATGAGTGATAGGCATTAGATAAGTGGGTTACACCATGCTTTTTCGGTAGACGTTCCATAATTTTGTTGTAAAAATGAGTCCACATATCTTTCATAAGTACTCTAGATAAGTGTCGGTTGTAATGATACCCACTGGCATTGCTTATGCTAGGCCTACTGCCAGCTAATGGAGTGTCGACAATTGTAACTAATCGCTCTCAGCTTGGCAACTTAGCTCATGATTTGAGGCATAACACAAAGCAACAATGCAGTAAGAAAGGAGAAAAAAAGAGAAGGCGAGTAGGAAATGGTAAAAGGCAAATAATTTTAATTTGTATTTTATTTTATTTTAAGTTAGGTAAAACTGTGTATATGATATATATGGTAAATGGGTTTAAGTGAAACCCATTTAAGAAAAAGTAGGCTCCACAAAACCATAATACCAAATTAAGAAAAGAAAGCATATAACCCTACACCATTAAAATCCTATGTTTTTTCCAATAGCTTGCCTAAACACCTATAAAATAAAAAAAATTATTAAAATAAGCCAAAAGAGAAAGGAAAAGGCAGTTAAAAAATGCAAGAATTTAAATCTAAATAGTAATTAGCTTAGCCTTGTTGAAGGCTAAGCATTGGATTGCCTCCCAAAAGCGTCACTCTTTAACATCTTTGGCCAGAAGTTTTTGGGTTTCAATTCTTATTCCTAGGGATTGCCAACTTTAATTCCTTGATCCCTTGAGCTTGAAATCTTTCATAGAATGGTTTTAAGTGGTGCCTATTAACTTAAAAAAAATCATTCTCCTAGCTTTTGATTTCCATTGCACCATTAACATAAACATCAATGATCACAAAGGGTCAAATCCATATGGACCCTTAATTTTTCTACAAATAATTTCAAACGTGAATTGTAAAATAGAACTTTCTATCCAATTTGAAATTCTTTCTTAGAAATCATGTTGTCATGGAATTGCTTGGTTCTTTTCCTTATAAATTCTTAAACTCCCATTGTCACACCCCTCAGTTCATTCATGATTTCCATATACCTATATATGGTTACCAACGGCATTACATGGTTATTATTCCTTTAATGAAAATTTCAGCAGCATAACAGCAAGCCATGTTGTCCAAACCTGCAAATTGACAAAATAACACTCCCAAATTGGAACCTCCACCTCTAATACTTCAAACATTCATAGCACTTCTAAGTCCATCATCAATTCATATCACAATACAACTATAAATTCCATACACATGTGCTTAAAATTTATTCATATAATTAGTTTTTGCAGTTGATTTGCATTCAACATACAATATTAAGTACTACATGCCATAATTTAACATCTAATACATGGGTTGTCTAATCTTCGTGTCCATAAGTGTGCCACATGTACATGCCATTTCGATCCTTTCTCATCGTGTCCTCAATTATTTGTTCCTGTGCGCAGTCAACAAACCATGCGCTAAGTAATAGTGTTCCCGCCCCCCCCCCTAGTGGTTGATATAACTACACAAAATTTTATTTAAATAAATCTATTATTATTATTATTATTATTATTATTATTATTTTGTTTTGTATTGTTGTTCTTATTTTTTATTATCTATTTGTATATATATTTATATTTTTTGAATTACTTTTTAGTCGTTGTTGACTTTCTATCCTTACATATTCATATGTTTGCCATTTGAGTTTTGTTACTTATAATTTCAACATTAATTTTAATATTTTATGCCTCCGCATTTTTATCTAATTACTTACTAGACCCTATTTGTTACTTGATTTAATTATTTTTCTTATTTCACCTTATTTAAACTTTGTCCTGATCTCCTTACAAATTGCAAATTTCAGCCTTACTAAGCATACTATTTATGTAGGTCAATTTCTATATTAGGGTTAATTATAAAAAAGGCCCCAACTATAGGGTTATTTTCAATGTTTGTACTAAACTTCAAAACCTTACAATTCAGACACTCAACTTTGATGTACCTTTCAATGTTGGAACTCCGTCAATTAAACGTTAGTTTAGAGGGAAAAAGCTACCTAAATGCCTAGGTGGACCAATTTTGACAGAGGGGATGCCTATATGGATTTAGCGACGAAAATTACTGTCGCTATTCGATTGCTAACAATATTTAATATTTTTAATATAATTTTTTATATTTGAATTAATTAAAATTTATAACTAATTTTTAATTACATTTTATAAATAAATTAAATTATTTAATATTATCTTTATTTATATTTGGTAGAAATATACCAAATATAAAATTTGATTCTAAATTTTCCAAAAAATACACATTTATTGTATTAGTACGAAAGTTATTATTATTATTATTATTATTATTATTATTATTATTATTATTATTATTATTATTATTATCATCATCTTCTCGCAGATGACGAAGAGTTCGGCCTTGAAGGAGCTCCTCATTAGCCTCACTGACCTTCTTCTGATCCCGAGTACACTAGATAATCTCCAACTCCTACTCGCCAGAAGTTTTCGAATTCGGATACCGACTTCTTTTTAATCAAATTATTATTGTAGGATTTGAAATCGCGAGTTTACCATTGGTAGACACCAATTAAGCTTCGGTTTTTGAGGAATGATTTTACGGATGTGAAGAGAGGGAAATTTGAGGTAAATTCCTTATAAATCCAAAAATTTTTTTATTGTTTTTGTACTTGTTATTTAATACTTTGAAATACACTTTTTGCAGAAACTTTTGCTCGGCGATGATTTTTATAGGATAAGATTGCCATCTAATGTTTTGAATTCTCCAAGAAGGGAATACGTTGTTTCATCCGTCAAAGCAGGGAGTTTTTTTTTTCATTTGAGGTACTGCATCTTCAAAAGCTAAAGCCTTTAGATTTTTCTCTGGTGATCATGTGAAGATGTAAATTCACTTCCTTCTTGAGCCCTATGTTTTTTGATTAATGATTTCTATATAGTTCTTCTAGTGTCATTTATGTCAATTTAAGATCGTAATCTTAATTTTAGTAGTGTGATTGCTTTTGGAGTGTTGAGTATTACGCTGCAAGAAAATTGCAATTTAGCAACGAAAATTAGCAACGAAAAAAGTCAATTTTCCGTTGCTAATCAAAAATTGCAACGGAAATTAGCAACGGAAATTTCGGTTGCTAATTTGGTGGTTACTATTTTTAACAACGAAAATTTTATTCCGTTGCTAAATTAGCAACGAAAATTGAATTCCATTGCTAAATTCAACACCGCAAGATTCAGTGACTTGGTCAAATTTAGCAACGGAAAATAAACTTTCGTTGCTAAATTTAGCAACGAAAAAATATATTTTGCTGCTATTTTTAACAACGGAATTCATTTTCCGTTGCTAAATTCACCCATAAGTAAAAAAATTAATGATGGTTCTGTCCGTCGCTAAATATTATGACAGTTTTTTAATATCAAAAAACCATTATTATATGCTAGTCTAATTAGTATTATTTCCATTCCTACGGGTATGACTGAAATCCTATTGATTTACACATTGTTAACTTCCTAAAAATGTGTGACATAAGAAGGGGACAATCATTCACATAGAAATTACAAATCATTCACATATAAATCCTATATCAAAAACAAGCATTTAATTGTATGTTCCAATTTACTAAATTTCAGTGGATATGAAATTGAAATCATACAATCAAAAGCTTCTCAATAGCTGAACAGGAAATTATGCTACAACTTAATTCTCATGCCACTATTATTATATTCCCACCATTCCATCTATTTCTAGTTGAATCACTCTCTAGATTATCAAGTAAACTTAAACATCTATGCTGAATCACTCCCGACATACATATTGATATCGATAGCACTGACCTTGACTTTAATATTGGTTGTATTCTTATAAACATTTACAAAATAATATGAAAATTAGGGAGGGTTAAGTGGGCAATGGAAGATGTAACCAGAAACAACAATAGGGTAAGCAATAAAAAAGCATATGTATTAGACAGAGTACCTACAAAGACTATGGCAGCAATGCACACTTAGATTCTTGTTGCTGCTCAAGTTATTGACGTCATGAACGTTGTGCTTTGGAGTCAGATAAATAGCAAGACAAGAATGGCTCAAAGACAATGCCACTGCAAGTAAGACGACAACAGAACTTGTAAGAACTCTCTTCATTTTTAGTTTGACTTTGTATGCAAATGGCTACTGGCATGGCTTATATAATAATTAAAATTGGGATATTGGTGCCATGTATTCTTCTTATTTTTCTAGGCATACAATTCTGCAATCTTTAAAATATATTTTGTTTCAGCAGGATTTCGAGTTACTCACCTGTAGTGAAGGCCTTAACTGCATATGGTTAATAGACCCATGGCAAAGTAAATTATATATATATATTATATTGTTTTTAAAGGTTAAATATATATTATTTAAAATTTATCATGCATCCATTGATAAATCCCTTATGAGTCTATTTATCGGGTTGGTAAGAGTCATGCGTGTGAGGTGACCAGCTTAAATATCAATCTTAAAGTTATAAAAATGTGTCTGATTTGGTGGCATTTTGGCAACATTTTCATATGAAATTGGTGAATTGAAAATATTATTAAGTAGGATATATATGTATTGAAATAATTATTGGATGTGATCAATTTATAAACCAAAATTAGATGTCAAATTCAGTAGTTATTACTTATGAATTACCATCTCTAGGCATTCATAAATCTATAATTGCATAAAAAAATGTGAGGAACCTGTCTAAATAAGCATTACTCTCTGTATTTATATGTAGATAAGAAAATATACTTTATTTTTCTATTTATACTTATATAAATAGCTATTAATTTAACATAATAAATTAATAAGAATATTAAGCCAATACTTGTCTTAGCTCAATCAAAATAAATAAATAAATAATCCACCATACTAATCGCTAACCATATCTACCTAAAATCACATCGAAAAATAAATTGGCATATTCTAATTCCAAGAAAATAATCCCACTTATTCTTTTATTCGTTTTATTTGTCTTAAATTATAGAATTTTTCTTCTTAATATTATATTTAAAAACTGTATACACAAAGATATACATTTAGTCTTGTTGATTTAAACAAGTAATTTATGTTCGGATTCATATTTTTGTTTGTGATTCAAATTGTTCATTGGTTTTTCAATCTTTGTGATGTTTCAATTCCACGAAAGCAGTGTCATTAAAAATTAAAATAAATTCATAGTTGGTTTACTATTTAATTGAATTATCACACTAACACATCTATTTTAAAATACCTTTTAGTCCCCCCACCATCACTGCTAGCTAATTGCTAAAGGACCAAGGCTAGTTGTGAACTATTGCTAATGCTAGTTTAGTGGATTTTGCTTTCATAGGATTGAGAAAGCAAAAAGATATTATATACAATATTCTCTAACAGGCTAATTAATGAGACAATTATCCTAAAAAAATTATGGATTGGCAAGTACATAGAAGAAAATTTTGATTCTAACCACCATAACTTTGTCCCACATAATAAACAATACAAATTATATATAATATAAAATAAATTGATTTATGTAGTTTATTCATTTTCGTCCATAAAGTTTCTATAAATAACTTAATGAATAAAAACAAAATTCTAATATATATATATTGAAAGTGAAGCTCATGTATAAATGCAGACACTTAAATTAGCAGAAAAAAATTATTTAAATGGGATATTATTTTTTAAAAGAATAGTATAAGTATTTAAATTTGTTAATTTTATTATTTTTATAAACAATATATTTAAGTATATAAATAATTTTGTATATCAAATTTAAGTATTAATTGATATATTACGCTGAAACAATTTATGTATAAGCCAAATTAAATCATGGATTAAAAGAATAGTACTGTGAAGAATATAGAGTAGGAACTAGGAAAAGTTACTCTTCCAATTTTCGATATCAAAAATCAAAATTATAAGACTCGCTTGATATATAAGCAGTAATTCCCATTCACACTTATAACTTACAATTAATTGTTAGATGACCGAAATTCAACTTGTTCTATTATTTCTTTTCGATAGAAAAGGACAGCTAACTGTCAATTTCTAGCCATTTTTACCTTCATTGCAAATAATAGTCGAGTTAGATGTAAAATACAAATATATTATTTTTTAGAATCCTCTGCAATTAATCTAATAATAGTTGACTCAGAAGCAAATATGAGACCATGGCATCACGAAGTAAATTTACAAGTAAATTTGTAAATATATTAATCTAATTTATTTAACTAAATTCTTATGAAGTAAATTTTGGTAATCACATACCTATTTCTTGGAAATTTTTGCCAATTATTTATTCACTGGAGCCTCATCGGAACGTCACTGGAGCCTCATCGGAGCTACATCAACACTGCCATCACGAAGCCAGGATCATCAAAAACCCATTGCCAGTGGTCACACGCCGTAAGGAGCATGGTGTGGTCGGGATCTACACCGGAGTAACTTGCCACACCCATTTTCGATCAGCTCATCGCCAGCATTTGGAGTCAAACTGAAGGTACCGAAGTGAACACCTTGACTTCGGGAACTCATCGATGCAAATGGTGTCGACATCAGTCATCGCGGTTCATCGAAATGAAGGAAGAAAGCTTGGAAGAAGAGAGAGAAAATGCAGGAAGGAGAAGACTCAAGTCGGCATCGTTGACAGCGGGAGTTGAACGGCCATATGCACCGCACTTGGGCGCATGATGGGAGCCAACGTCGGCACACGTATCGTCGGCAAAGGCGCCGGTTGTCGTGGGCAGCGCCTCACCTGCATCTCCTCCCACCTGCATCTCCTTCTATTTTACTTTTTTTTCTTTCTTCTTATTATTTGTGGCCTCTTCTCTATTCCAATTTGTTTTTTCTTAATTTTGTGGCCACATATTTGATACCTGAAATATCTTCTACTTTTCTCTTTTTTTTCACAATTATTATTATTATTATTATTATTATTATTAAATAATGAAAAATAATTGAGGTAAAGTAAGGCTTTCATAGCAAAGTACAATAAGCCTAATCATAGGTTTTTTAATTTAAAATAATGAGGCATCACACTCGTTTAGGTACGAATCAATTTGTATGAATTATGACAAAGTGAACATCAGATTCTTTTCCTGTTTTTGGGTTTACCCATTTTTTGATTTATCAAAATTTTATTCACCGCAGCCTTTTGCTGGACGAAAGAAATAAAATATCTGAGATATGGGTTCTTTTTCTTTTGTGTTTATGGTAAAGGATAATATTTATTTGATACATTGATAAATATAAACTGTTATACAAAAAAATAATAATTAACTTTGAAGTTTTTTATTCGAATTTTCTTTTTTTCTTTTAATAAAATTGTACTCAAATAATTTTATTATTTCTAATGATAGTATCATAATATCGATTTAGTAAATGATAATATCAATATACTGATTTAGCAAATTGCCAAACGATTCCGATATTGTTGAATTAAAACTCACTGCTCATTAGTGAATTTAGATTTAGTTTTCTTCTATAATTATAATATTTAATTTAGTTAATTTTTAAATTGGTAGCAAAAAAGCACTTCAAATTTGAGGTTATGAATTTAAAATTTACTAAGAAGAAAGTAAACCATCTAACAAAACCATTTATAATTTAATTGATTTAAAATCTAACATTCTTTTTTAATCGCTTCAAATCTATTATTTTTTCATCTTAAATATGTACCGCATAAAAAAATTGGAAATATAGTTTAAATCAATTTTATAGTTTAAATGTTGGAAAGAACAGTTTATTTAACTTAAATTAGATGCATGAAAAAATAAAATCACAACTGCTTGGAGTGGACAAGAAACGGTCAATTAATAAGTTAAGTCCTTAGTCAAAATTAGTTAACAATAGAATTAATTCTGCTAGTTGCATAATTTTTATTGAAAAAGAAATTAATATCCATCTTATCTAGATTTTTTTAGTGCAAATGCAAATCATTATATATTTAAAATTCATTAATGGATTGATATGAATTTATATTGGACAAAGTCAATTTTAAAGCCCTAAATTAGAAAAATTTTGTGTAATTCCATCTCAACTTCTATTTCAAGTAAAAAATAATATTAATTTACCAATGGAATTTAAATTCTGTTGCTATTTTAGCAACCAAAAATAAATTTGGTTGCTATTTAGCAACGAAATTCTATTTCGGTTGCTAAATAGCAATGGAAATATATTTCGGTTGCTATTTTAGCAACCAAAAATAAATTCCGTTGCTAAATAGCAACCGAATTTATTTTCGGTTGCTAAAATAGCAACGAAATTTAAATTTCGTTGCTAAATAGCAACCGAATTTATTTTCGGTTGCTAAAATTGCAATGGAATTTAAATTCCGTTGCTATTTTTTGTTTCAATTTTTTTCGCCATCTATTGGCACCTTAATTAGCAACGGAATAGTGATTCCGTTGCTAATTTTCGTTGCTAAATATTGGCGCCAAAAATTTCCTCCACTTTTAGCAACAGAAGATAAACAAAAATTTTTCGTTGCTAAATCTACAAAGTTTAACCAATTTTAGCAACGAAAATTATTTTTCGTTGCTAAATAGCAACGGAATTGGTTTTTCATTGCTAATTTAGCAACGGAATAATTTCCATTGCTATTTTTTTGTAACTATTTCCAGATTTTCTTGTAGTGTTATGAATAGAGTTTGAGGATGTTTGTCCGTTTAAAAGCTCCAAACATCATTGGGCAATTCACTACGTGGAGTGACTTCTTTATTTATGAATTTATTCCCGTTGATTTTAAGTTCCATTTCGATACAGCTTTGACTTTGATTTTCTTAATCTGCAGAGATGTTTTCCAAAGGAAGTTTGGGTTGAACATTTTGTCATGCACATGGTAAGTTGCAGTTCTACTCCGACGTTTAGTTGTGGCTTACTATTTATCAGCTAGGCAACAGAAAATGTGGAGTTAGAGTGACGACATCAGGAGAGTTATCCTGTTATATTATTACTCCTTACAACTACTTTGTTTTCTTGTTCTGGTTGTTTGCAGGGTGATAAGGGACTTGGTGGCATCACTTTCAAGCAAAGATAATATTATCATACTTCAATTTTTTATTAATAATAATAATAATTTTTTATTGTGTGTGTTTCATTATTATCATACTTCAATTGTTTAATAATAATAATAATAATAATAATAATAATAATTTCATACTAATACAATAAATACGTATTTTTTTATTTTTTGGAAAATTTAAAATCAAATTTTATATTTGTACCAAATATAAATAAATATAATATTAAATAATTAAATGTATGTATAAAATATAATTATAAATTAATTATAAATTTTAATTAATTCAAATATAAAAAATTATAATAAAAAAATTAAATATTATTAGCTATGCAATATTGACGAAAATTCCATCGCTAATTTGTTTGGAAACAAGTAGGGAATGTAGCAGCTTAGTTGGCGTCTAAATATTTTTTAGCGACGGAAATTACCGTCGCTAAATCCACCTAGGTATCCAGTCAGCTTTTTTTTTGTCTAAACTAACAGTTTAATTAACGAAGTTCCAACATTTAAAGATACTTCAAAGTTGAGTGTCCGAATTGTAAGGTTTTGAAATTTAGTACAAACATTGAAAAGAACCCTATAGTTGGGGCCTTTTTTTGTAATTAACCCTCTCTATTATCACAAATTTCTTTCCTTGTTGTTTAAATGATACTTTATTATACTTAATTCCTTAATTACATGTAGACTTTCTGCCTTTTTGTGACATTCTTGATTAGGTCCTTATTTCTATCAAATAACATTTAAATCTTTTTTTGTTTTTTCATTATGACCTCTAGGTTCTGTATTTTACCGAATTAACATTTTAGTTCCTTTTTCTAACTTGACTGGCCTTTTTGCTGTTTCTTTGTTTATAATCACTATTATACTCTCTATTTCTTTTTCCTAATATTTTTTGCTAGGAAATTTATATTTCCTTTTATTTTAGTTCTTAAATTCGCTTCCTTTTGTCAAATTATAGTCTCATCCTTATTTTTTTCAACTTTTTGACTAAATTACAATTTGACCCTTCATTTACTAAATTTGTTCAATTTCTTTCTTGTGCCCTTCCTATTTGTAGATTTTATCACCTATTGACTAATTTACCCTTATTTATTCTTTTTGTATCTTTTGTTTTATTTTGACTTTTCAATTTACATTTTTGTCTTTAATATTTCTTCATGATGGGGTAAATTACCATTTTACCCCCTTACATTTCTCTTTGCTAATTAAATCAATTTGGTCCTCTTATATTTGAATTTTGCTATCTAATCCATTTGATCCTTAATTTCTTAGTAATTTCCATATAATTCTTATTTGAGTGTAAAATTACCATTTAGTCCTTAAACTCTTTATTTCATAATTTTGACTTGGTTTAACCTCAATTTTGACGAATTGCCATAATTTTTCTTATATCCATTTGTCCCTCATATTAAATCTTACATAATTCCAACCAAAATGTAAAATTATAATTTGGTCTTATGAATTTTTTTTATGTCTCTTTATTGTACTAAATTACTCTAATGTCATCCTTTTTGGTTTCTTTTTTCTTTTATTCCTTTCTAAGTTTAATATTTATATTTTAGCCCCTATACTTTTTCATAAGACAGTAAATTACCGTTTAGTGCCTAACCTTTATATTCTTCATGTTTGACATCGTTTGACTTCTATTTTAACTCTTTTTTTTACTTTTATTTTCTTTTAAATGTAAGATTTGCATTGTGGTCCTTATATTTCTTCATGAAGTGGTAAATTATATTTTGGTCCCTAAAATTTTTGGTATTTATGATTTTGCCCTTTTCACGTATTTGGCCATTTTAACTTCTTTAATCACCTTATGAGGTCAAATTACAGTTATGCCTCCAATTTATAGCGTAATTATGTTTTTTCCCTTTTTGAATCTATTATTCATGTTTTTCACTTTACTTTATGTTTATCACATTTATGACTTCTTTTTATGCCTAATTTGCTTTTTGGTCCTTACTTTCTTGCATAATTACAATTTTTCCTTTTTAAATTATTAATTGTATTTCTCACATTATTTCTTATTCTATCAACTTTGTGACATTATTTTTGCTTAATTTATTATTTAATTACTATTTTCTTGTATAATTATTGTTTTGCCCCTAGTAATGACCAGTGAAAATTCTCGAACTAGATATGCAGGACGAGGACTATATGACTATCTGAATGTAGTGTCTAACTATATGTGAGGCCTTAGAGCTGTATGTGTATACTTTATGACTATGTGAGAGGAGAGACTACCCATCCTCTATAATATCTTACTGTTTGATTTTACCACGGTATATAGGTCTCTATGACTAGTCATTATATCCTAATGTGGCATGCCACATCATCATTTTGGCATCAATCATCACTGAAAATTGGTTATGATGACTTTTATACAAAATAGTACTAAGTTTAGTGATAATTTCATTAGAAAAGTTATTTAGTTACTTTGAGCTATTTGGCGTAAGTTCAGTGACCATAAGTGAAATTAACCTATGAAATTCAGACCTAGTAATCAATAAAATTAAATTAAATTAGACTAATCTCTAATAACAGTGCCAAAATTTGGTGGGTGTCGAAGCGGCCAAAAATAATGCCTAACTTTTTCTAACAAAATAAATTTTAAATAGGATGAGAGGGTCGAATTAAAAGAGATTAGTACCAATTTAATTTAAGACAACCAAAAATTAAATTAATAAAAATAAATAGGGGATTTTGTAGATTAAGAATTAAAATACTAAATCAAAATAATTAAATAAAAATGAAGAAAATTAATCAAAATAAAATCAATGGATGAAAAACTTTATTTAAAGGCATTGAGGACAAAGAATTCAATTTTACTAATCACATATGAAAAGATAACTCAAATACCATGTCATGGATCAATTATAATTGTTTGCTTAGCACTCTCAACCAATCTTTCTGTATTAATAGGCTAATTAAGTAAGATTATAATTAACCCTTAACAAATAAAAAAACTCTTTACAAGTAAGAGAATTCAATTTATCGATGATTTTATAAACTAAAAAGACTCAATCTAAGCCAACTAATTTAGAAGCAAGATTGATTCAAATCAAATCATGCATTTACTTAATCCAATAACCCTTTTCGATGTTGTTATACTAATTACCACTTGTTATTAAATTTACCAAAAAATTATGTATTTGATATCTTAAGTTAACTTTGTGTTATTTAATTAAATGAATAATGGCACCTATTGAACACATACCAAATAACAATGGAGATGGAATTTCTTGAAGCTAGAGTAAATAACATAAACATTACATATAATTAAAAAGAAAATTTAAGTATGAACAATCTCATAGTAATTGAAAAAAATCATGTCCTTGAATTAATCTTCAATTGGAAAAAAAGGGTTTAGCTACTCATAGCCATGTATAAAAGCAAGATGAAAATTGAAAGCTAAAAAGCCTTGTTATAGAGATCTAGAAAAAACTGAGGAAGAAGATGAAAAAGAAACTAGTGTTCTTTTCTCCTAACAAAACATTTAAAATTAAGAAAAGTAGTTTAATCCTACCCAATAAATAAAATAAAAAATATATATAATACAATGCAAACTTCCTAAAACTACTACGTTAATCCCTAATTATACGTTAAATATTCTTAAAAACTGACTGAAGCATGGCTAGTGGCTAAGACAACTCACGCGCAAAACATGATTCTTGATAAACTTTACTCTAATGATTTTTCTCTTAGCCTTGGGCAAGGCTAAGGCTTAGATCTATGCAAGCTTTACATTGTCAACTTCTCTCTTAGCCTTAGGCAAGTCTAAGACACTCTACTACCTAATTCAGTACTTTTGCATTCCAATTGCTCCAAATTCCTTTGCCACTCCAAATCAACTCCAATTGTTGGGAATTATCAGTTACATGCATCACATGCATAAGAATAATTTAAAATTTTTAACCAATAGATCTTATCTAGCCATGAATTTACAATATAAATATTAATGAGAATAAGAAAAATCACCTTTGATTTTTGTTGAACAGTTAATTTTCCTTCTCACTGGGTTGTCGCAAACCACAATGTCCAAAATTGAACACCTCCAATTAGTAATCCACACTAGAGAAGGATTGAATGAATCAAGAATAATGGAACACAAGGGCTAGCCAAATTTCCCTTGATGCTAGCAAGGGAGTGGTGGCTAGGGTTTTTCAAAGAGAGAGAATTTCTTTTCTCTTAATGTTCACATAACCCTAAAATCCCCATCACTTAGATTTTTATAGTTAGGTTAAAAATCCAACTTCATAATGGGATTAGGCTCTTTAAAATTGCTGGAGAAATATTAAATGGAATTTTGGAATTATTAATAATTTATTTGGGCTCAATTAAATCCAATTTAAATCCTCTCACAAAAGACTATGCACAAAACCCACAAACTAGGCCCTTTGTGCATACACTTAGATTTAATCACCCAAATTAATTTCAAATCCGTCCAAATTAAATATGTAGGCTCTATAACACTTATAAAATATATTTAATTTGTTTTGGTCCAAGAATTAGGCCTCTAAGGCCTTCTATATGGGTTTGGTGTGTAACCCTTCCTCTATAGGGTTTTTGCGCCAAAACCAATTCCCTGGGCCTCTTTTAATTTCTCCAATGGGTCTATTAATTATTATATCAACCCTATAAAACTTATAGTCCAATAATAATTAATTATAAAATACACTATTTCAATTAAGTACATTTTGCAGAACATTTCTAAAAAGTTCTGCAAACAATTCTACTTGATCATAATTAATTAAACTATTTAATTAATTATTCTCTTATTCATTTCTCTCTTCCATAATAATATCAAATATTATTATCCTTATCATTTTACCATTTTATCCTTTACTCTATATGTGCATGACCTATTGGGTTCCTGTCCATATTGGCAGTATAATATGTAATTATGAGTTTTATTCAAAACTCACATGATTTAAACTTCTTTAAATCATTTTATAAATCCCTATTGATATTTATGATACACTATTATACAAGTCATAAGTGGCCTCTAGCTAGGCATCATGACTATCCAAATGTCAGGAAAGTCAAGTAGTTTGACTATACCCTTCAGTAGAAATAGTTACCTTACAATTACACATTTCACCCCTCTTATCTCAATTAGATTCTAAGTATGCATTTCTATCAACTCATATAAATCTAATTATGTATGTTCTATTAATTTAACCATTGTTCCTAAAATGCTCTTCATGGATCCCTATCCATCTTGGCATATTACTTTGGCTAGAGATTCTCTGAACAAGTTAATTATAGAATTATGCGAGACAACTTCCCTTAATAAATCTGGGATGGTGAATCCTTTGTCAATCACTTAACTATCTTCAAGTTGATCATGATATACCCAACCTCCTAACTATATTCACCCCCAGTTGGAAGTAATCAGTTATAGAGTCAAAGTATATCACTTGCTACTTAAGATAACCTTGGTGATCTCAAGTCTAAGGATACTTGCACAACCGTTATGAAGAGATTCTTTACTGATATAGATTTAATATCCATGTGAGGATTCTCTTTGCAGGTCTCCAATGAACTTGTTCTTCTAACAAGCATCCATATGTTAGCTTTGATCATCTTCCATAATCACAATTATGAGAACCACTGCTTGACTATTTAAGAAGCATAACATGTGCTAGTCTGTTCAAATTAACAATATCCTATCTTGTTAATTTTATGACTAGGGATATTTAGATATTATCACATTTGCATGCAATAGACATCTCACATCATGAACACTTTTATGATTGCCTTTGTAATATATTTATAATATCTAGGACTTCATTTATTAATTTAAGATTTACAAACTCATATATTTAAACATTGCATTAATAAATGAATGATGCCTTTTATTAAGAATATGAGTTCATACATATGAAATATATCCCCATTACATGGCCTCTAAGGCATACTCTCTAACATAATCTATTTGAACCGGTAAGAAATGAGTTATTTTAGTCAACTTATCAACTATAACCCATATTCCATCATACTTCCTCTGTGTGAGAGGTAGACCTATCACAAAATCCATGGTAATGTCTTCTCATTTCCATTGTTGTATTGGAATGGGATTCAACAATCTAGAGGGTAACTGATGTTCCGCCTTCACTTGTTGACAAGTTAAACACTTCAAAACATAGTCATTCTACTATATCTTTCTTCACACCGAGCAACCATTAAAACTATTTCAAATCTTGATACATATTGTTCCCACCAGGGTGCATAGTGAACACTATATTATGAGCTTTATGCAACAAAGTTCTTTTCAATTCCTTGTCATCAGGAACACATAATCTATTCTGATAGTACATGCCCCCATTTTCTTTTACTATGTACTCAGGTTGATTTCCTTCCTGAGATGATTGTAAAATCTGTTGAAATTTTCCATATCCTTTCTGAGCATCTAACACTAATTGCCTCACACAAGGTCTAGTCTTTAACTGAGCTATCAAAGCACCATGTGATGCAAATTTCCATCTACTTTGGTGCAACATCATAGCTGCCATTGTCTTATGACATAAGGCATCAGCTACAACATTAGCTTTTCTTGGATGGTAATCTACTATACAATCACAATCCTTAAATAGTTCTAACCATCTTTGATGTCTCAAGTTGAGTTCCTTTTACATAAGCAAATACTTGAGACTTTTATGACCTGTATATATTTTGCATCATTCCCCATACAAATAATGCTGCCAAATCTTCAAAGCAAACACTACTGCTGCTAACTCTAAGTCATAAGTTGGGTAATTTTGCTCATTTAGTTTCAATTGTCTAGATGCATAAGCCACTACCTTGCTATCTTGCATTAACACATAACCCAAACCAACTTTAAAAGCATCACTATTCATGGCATCCTCTTTTCCCGAAACTGGTTATGTCAAAATTGGAGCCTTTGTTAACATCTTCTTTAACTGGTCAATACTTGCCTTAAGCCATAAATCACATTTTGAACTATTCAAAACTTTTTCATAGTTTATAGGCTCATTGTCCTCTACTACAGTTATGCCTCTATCTAAATCAATGTGAAATCCATATCTCACAGGGATATAATGCATCCTAGTAGATCTTCTAGGATTTTGTGTATAATTAGGTTCAATTGTATTCTCATCATTATGAAATTCAGTCTCGTGTCCAATCGGTTGATCTACTTCTATTTGTGGGTCTTGAACTTCACCAAGTTTAATTTTACTCCCATTGTCCTCTCATAGGAGAAATTTTCTTTCCAAGAAGACAGCTATTAGTGTAAGCCATAGCCCCAATACATTGTTATAAAACACTTAAATTAATAAATAAGGCATTTATTTTATCTATTGTATTCCTGTTCATATCAATTGATAGAACTATCCAAGAATGTTGTTTCAGTTTAATTTATCATGTGTCAGGCACATGTTTGTAAGACCTTGAAACAATAGAGACTTCATTCTAAATATCCCTAGTGTTAGAGAGTATACCCTAGAGTCCATGTAATAGGAATATTTTTCATATGTATGAATTTATATTCTTAATAAAAGGCATCATTCATTTATTAATGCTATGTTTAAATACATGAGTTTGTAAATCTTAAATTAATAAATGAAGTCCTAGATATTATAAACACAGTGCAATGGCAATCATGAAAGTGTTCATGATATGAGATGTCTATTGCATGCAAATGTGTTAATATCTGAATATCCCTAGTCATAGAATTAACAAGATAAGGATATTGCTAATTCGGACAAACTAGCACATGTTATGCTTCTTGAATGGTTCAAGCAGTGGTTCTCATAACTATAATTATGGAACATAATTAAAGCTAATATGTGGATGCTTGTTAGAAGAACAAGTTCATTGGAGACCTACATAGAGAATCCTTACATGGATATTAAATCTATGTCAGTGAGGAATCTCTTCATAGCGGTTGTGCCAGTATCCTTAGACTTGAGATCACTAAAGTTATCTTAAGTAGCAAGTGGTATACTTTGACTCCATAACCGATTACTTCCAACTGGGAGAGAACATAGTTAGGAGATTGGGTATATAATGACCTACTTGAAGATAGTTGAGTGATTGACAAAGGATTCACCATCCCAGATTTAATAAGGGAAGTTATCTCGCATGATTCTATAATTGCCTTGTTTAGAGAATCTCTAGCCAGAGTAATATGCCAAGATGGATAGAGATCCATGAAGGGCATTTTGGTAACAATGGTTAAATTAATAGAACATACATAATTAGTTTATATGAGTTGATAGAAATCCATACTCAGAATCTAATTGAGATAAGAGTGGTGAAAGGAGTAATTTCACGATAACTGTTTCTATGGAAGGGTGTAGTCAAACCACTTGACTTTCCTGACATTTGGGTAGTCATGATGCCTAGCTAGAGGCCAATCATGACTTGTATAATGATGTATCAAGAATATCAATAGGGATTGATAAAATGATTTAAAGGAGTTTAAGTCATGTGAGTTTTGAATAAAATTCACAATTACATATTATATTGCCAACATGGACAGGAACCCAATAGGTCACACACATATAGAGAAAAGGATAAAATGGTAAAATGACAAGGATAATAATATTTGATATTATTATGAGGGTAGAGAAGTGAATAAGATAATAATTAATTAAAGAGTTTAATTAATTATGATAAAGTAAAATTGTTTGCGAAACTTTTGAGAAATGTTCTGTAAAATTGGACCTAATTAAAATAATGTATTTCATGATTAATTATTATTTTCCTACAAGTGTTATAGGACTACTATAAGTGTTATAGGACTGATATAATAATTAATAGGTTCATTAGAGGAATTATAAAAAGGGACAGAGGAATGAAGCTGGTGTGGAAGCCCTCCAGAAGAGGGCCACATGCCAACTCAATACAGAAGGCCTTAATGGCCTATTTCTTGGACCAAATTAATTTATATATGTTACATAAGTGTTATGAAACCTACATATTTAATTTGGTTGGATTTGGAATCTATTTGGGTAGTTAAATCCGATTAGTTGCACAAAGGGCCTAGTTTATGGGTTTTGTGCATAGTCTTTTATGAAAAGGTTTAATTAGGATTTAATTAAGCCCAAATGATTATAATTAATTCAGAGGCCTAATTAATAATTCTCCAGCAATTTTAAAGAGCCAAATCTCATTAGAATTTGGAATTTTAACCTGACTATAAAAGTCTAACTAATAAGAAATTAGGGTTAAGTGATTAAACACATAAGAAAGTCTTTTCTTCTAATTCTCTCTCCTTTTGCGCCACTTCCCTAGCTCTTGGGAATTTCAGCCACTCTTTGTTCTACACCAATTTATTGGTTTAATTTATCAATCTCTAGTGTGGATTACTCATTGGAGGTATTCGATTTTGGACACTGTGGTTTGTGACAACCCGGTGCGAAGGAAAATCAACTGTATAACAAAAATCAAAGGTGATTTTTCTTATTCTTATTAATATAAATATTGTACATTTATGGCAAGATTGGTAATATTGGTTAAGAAAATTTTTAAATTTCGCTTATATATGAGATGCATGTACCCGATAAATTCCAACACCTAGTCAGTCATTGTTATGGGAATAACAATGAATTAAGACTAGTATGCTCTCTCTGAAAAGATGAGTTCTGTCTTACGGATCATAAGAATAAGAGTGTCAATCAGAGATCATAGATACATGTTTAGAACATGATATTTGGATTTGATCCGTTCATAAGAACACTATATGGTACTAGTCATAAGTGTTTTTCATGTACAAGTTTTGCATCGGAGTTCTTAGACCTGAAATCTCTATGAAACTCTTTATGAATTACTGTGTACTTTGACATACACCTAACGTACTCATAACGGGGTGACAAGTATGGGTATGCTTGTGTATGCACTAATTCATGGTAGAGAGCATGAGCGAAGTAAAAGGATTATCCCTGTCAATAAGAGAGAAAATATCATCGACCACTTGATCAGTGAACTGAGAAGTGTATGGCTATACCGAGATGAAATAATGAGTAATCATTATTTATCTGAGAGTTTAGTGTCACTGGGATATCAAAAAAAGAATTAGTATATATAAGGATGACTAGTTCCATGCCTTATATTAATTCTGATTAATTCTGATATTTAAGGGTAAGGAACTATGCAAAATTGCATTAGGTCACTAAATGCCATTTGCATTTTCATTTAATTTGGAATGCTATAATATCTTGCTAGAGAATATATATAGCCTTTGAATTAATTCATTGCCAATATTAAATGGACCTATAGGATTGCACACAAAGCATTGGGCTTAAAATATTTAAATAGAATATTGGGCATTAATTTGGGCTTTTATTTAAAGTCAAATTATTGGGTATTAAAATTGCTAAATGGACCTTGGTCCATGAGAGAGAGAATTTCAGCCTATGTAGATTTAATTTCAATTAAATATTTATCTTGGATTAATTAATGTAATTGAGTATTAAATCCTAAATTTTATTTGAATCAAAATAAATTAATTAAATGGGAGATAATGTGACCAAAAATTCAAGGTAGAATCCTAAGGAATTTCGGCAACAATAAATCCTTAATAAAGTGATTAGTTTTTATTAAAAGTCTTATGTTTATTTTAAATTAATTTGAATTTAAAATTTAAAGGAATTTGAATTAATTTATGTCACTTAATTAGGAAGTGATGGAGGCTGAATTTACTACCTAAAGATAGTAAATTTCGGCATTCACACTTGACCTAAACAAGTGATATATATTAATGAATTAAAAGGAAGACTAAACCTAGCCATTTTTTTGTTCTCCCTCTCTCTCTTGGCCGAAATACACAAGGGGAAAGAATTCTTTCTTGTTCTCTGGTGTTCTTGGGCAGCAATAGCAACCTAATAGGAGAACAAGATCAAATCTTGTGGCTTCAATCCATTCCCATTGCCAAATGTTCAAACATAGAGCTAGCACTCTCATTTTAAGCCATCTTTGTAAGTGTGTGTGTGTGAGAATAGAGAGGACTGGCGTAAAGGCAGCTCCTTGGCATTGGTGTTCCAGATCTGAAGTATATAAGTTCATCTTTATATATTTTTCATTGTAAAATTCAAGTTTTGAAGAGCATCTAAACTTGTAAGTTTTAAAAACTCTAAAATTGAATGTTTTGATTCTATGTCGTATATTGCATGGCATGAATGATCTATATTTTTTATTTTTCCACTGCATTATCTTCATGTATTTGACATGTGATATCCCATTAGTGGTATCAGAGCCTAAACATGCTTATTTTAGTGCTGTGGATGCATGATATCTTGATTAAAAATCGTTCGTATAAAAACATGCAATGCTGAAATTTTATGTTTTGAGTTTTTTTCATTGTTTTAGTGTAAAAATGATTTTAAATGTTTTATTAGGTATTATAATTATTATGACATGTTTATATACTGTCATAAGATGTTCTTAGAGCTGTTCATGGTCGAATTTAATTATAGATACCTGATGGTACATGTTAATCTTGAAACTAGGTGCTAGTTTGCATGATATGTGTTTGTTTAACAACTAGTTTTCTAAATTAAATGTATAAACGTGTTTGGCATGTTTGTAAGTGATTTTTAAAGATAAATAACAGGTATGGACATATTTTAAAATTTGTTTTAATTTTGGTCCATGATAATTTAATTGATTAATTTTAAAATCACTTAAAACTATGACTAGTTCGTGTTTGTTGCATGTTTAATCAACATTGTTTGTTTTATTTTGATTAAAATGGCAAAAAACATTTAGATCAAATCTGAAAATAACCTTAACTCAATGTATATGACCTTATTTAAATTATTAAATGGCTCATAAAATCGTTTTAAGTGTTTGTGCATTTTTGTGGCATTATATGAGCATTAAACAACTAGTTTCATTGTTGTTTGCTTGTTTTTGTATGAATGCCGTGTATGATATATATTCTTCAGGATTTTATGTTTTAATTTATGTTGGAACATATTATATGTATTTTTAATATTTATGGGCTGTATGACATAAAATTAAAAATGGCAAAATTGGAAATTATACTAGAGTTTATTTATGGCACAAATCTAACTAGTTTGTGTTATGGGCTTTAAAGAGAACTTATTCAATAAGAGGATTTAGTCCATTGGGCTTAGGCCCAGGCCTATCATGGGGTCTTCTCTTAAAAGTTCAAGTACACAATTTCCATTAATAGGCTTGGCTAAATTAATTAAAATTGGACTTTGTTTTATCCATGAATGTTATGTATATTTATTTGCTTGTTTTGTGTGATGAATGGATATGCATGGTGCATTCATGGGCCTTGGGTTTTTGTAATTAAATATGGCATGTGTACCATTATGTATTATTGTAAAAGTTTCATTTATTTCTTAGTATATAATTTATTTGAAGACTTTGTAAATCAAGATGAAGCCCATCGGAGTGGAGAAGCCCAACTCGAAGATTCTTATGTAATAGTATAGAATCTTAGTTGTAGGTTTTTGGGCCCATGTTTGTCACGCTTTACTTTATGCAATTATATATATATGTATGCTATGAATGGATGACAAAGCGTATGCCATGTAACCCGTAATAAAATGAATCCCTAAAATAGTAAGTCACAAAGTTGCCTTCCTAATTAGAAACATGTCAAAGCATCGATCATCGGTCACATAGACTAGGAGTCCTAGATGCGCCCAATTATCTTTGTGAGGTATGGGTTGTGAATGTAGGTTGGAATTAACATGGAAAGGGATGCTCGGACCTAGGCAACTAATAAATGGGTTTGTGTTATAACATCTTAAGATTTTAGCCCATTTGATCCAAGAGTCATATACGAGACATGATTGGAGTTTTCCTACCTAAGTAACTTAACTTGTTAGGTGTACAAGCTTAGCTTGACTAATAAGTTGACGTGAAAAGTGGATTTTGGCCCACATTAAATTACTAACACAAATTATTTAAAGGGATATTAATTCGGTTTGTGGGATTATAAATAAGACCTCATTTAATCTTGCTAACTTTTTATTGTAGATTGAAAATGGCTTCTTCAAACAACAACTTTTCATTGCGATCGGTCTTGGAAAAGGACAAACTGAATGGCACCAATTTCATAGACTGGTCTTAAAACTTGAGAATTGCTCTTAAGCAAGAGAAAAAGTTGTATGTTTTGGATGCACCCTTGCCCAAAGAACCTTCTAGGAACGCATCTGCGGTTCAAAAGGAAACTTTTGAGACCAAGAATAGTTACTCTAATGATGTGACCTATCTGAAGTTGGCCACTATGGTGCCTAACTTGCAAAAGCAATTCATGGACCAAGAGGCTTATGTGATCATGGTGCACCTCAAGGAGATGTTCCAAGAGCAAGCTCGTCACAAGAGATTTGTAACAACAAAGGCCTTAATTTCTTGTAAGATGACTACGAGTACTCCTGTTAGTACCCATGTACTCAAGATGAAAGGTATCTTGATACTCTTGAGGTGCAAGTCCTGAAGGAATTAGCCACTGACTTGATCTTAGGTTCATTGACTGATGATTATGATCCATTTGTTATGAATTATAACATGCATATAATGAACAAGACAGTCATCGAGCTTCATGGGATGATTAAATATGCTGAAGAGAACATTCGAAAGACCAATCCCGTACTTATGGTTCAAGGGGCATTAAAAAGAGACCCGATAAGGGAAAGGGAAAGGGAAAGGCAAACCCCAAGTATAAACTGGCTCGGCTCAAGTCAAATGGGAGTGCACCTCATGCCTAACCCAAGCCCAAGGCGCAAAAGCTCAAAGAGAGTGAGAGCACATGCTTCCATTGCAACAAGTTAGGGCATTGGAGGAAGAATTGCGCTCTTTTCAAGGAAGAACAAAAGAAGAATGGAGCCAAGGTGTCTAGTTCTGGTATTTTTATGGTTAAAATTAACCTTTCTATTTCTACCACTTGGGTGTTGGATACCGGTTGTGGTTCTCACATTTGTTCAAATGTGCAGGGGTTAAGAAATAGGCGGTTGCTTGGGAAAAATGAAGTGGACCTCTGTATGGGGAATGGAGCACGAATTAATGCCATGGAGATAGGCGACTATCAACTCACTTTACCTTTCAGACTTTGTTTAGAATTGAAAAATTGTTATTATGTGCCTGCTATTAGCAGAAACATTATTTCACTTTCTTGTTTGGATATGAATGGATTTGATTTTGTTATTGATAATGGCAATATTCATATTCATCGCCAAGGCATTTCATATGGCAATACCATGTTACAAAATGGCCTTTATATCCTTGATCTACAAAACAAAGAGTCCATATACAACATTAATAAAAAGAGGGTTAAATCAAACGAATTGAACCTTACTTACTTCTGGCATTGTTGTTTAGGACATGCAAATGAAAAATGTATTTCAAGACTCCATAAATCTGGAGTGCTTAGGTCATTTGACTTAGAATCTTATGACACATGTGAGCCATGTTTGCATGGAAAGATGACAAAGAGTCCTTTTAACAAGAAAGGTGAGAGGACTAGTGACTTATTGGAACTAATACATACCAATGTATATGGACCATTAAGTACACAAGCTAGAGGTGGTTTTAGCTACTTCGTGATGTTCACATATAACTTCAGTAGATATGGCTACGTCTTTCTAATGAAGCACAAATCTAAAACTTTTGAGAAATTCAAAGAGTTTAAGAACGAAGTAGAAAACTAACTTGCCAAAAGTATAAAAGCCATTCGATCAGATCGAGGGGGTGAATACTTAAGCCAAGAGTTTGATAGTCATCTGAAGGAATGTGGAATTATTTCACAACTCACTCCTCATGGAACAACACAATGGAATGGTGTGTCTGAAAGGAGAAATCGAACTCTGTTGGACATGGTTCAATCGATGATGAGCCAAGCTAATCTTCCTATCTCCTTTTGGAGTTATGCATTAGAAATTGCTGCGTTTCAACTGAACCATACTCCAACTAAAGCAGTTGTGAAGACACCATACGAGGTATGGATTGGGAAAGAACCTAATATGTCATTTCTCAGGATTTGGGGCTGTGAAGCACATGTTAAGAAATTAACATCTAACAAACTAGAGTCCAAATTCACTGTCTGCTTATTTGTGTGTTATCCCAAAGAAACAAAGGGATACTACTTTTACTCACAAGCTGAGAACAAAGTATTTGTTGCTCGCAAGGCTATTTTCTTAGAAAAGGAATTCCTTCTCAAGAAAGATAGTGGGAGTAAAGTAGAACTTGGAGAAATTCAAGTGCCACAAACTCCTGTAGAGGATGAGTTGGAAATGGGATCAAGTTCACAACCAGTTGTGGAACAAGAACCCATTGCACAAGAACCTAGAAGGTCTGATAAGGTATGTCAGGAGATTAAGAGATATGAATTTCTAATCACCAATAGTGACACTATTGAGTTAGTAGATCATGAGGATCCAACTACCTACCGAGAAGCTATTGAGAGCCCTGACTCGAAAAAGTGGCTTGAAGCAATGAAATCCGAGATGCAATCAATGTACGATAACTAGGTTTGGACCTCGGTTGATCCACCAGAAGGTGCTAAGGTAATTGAATGCATGTGGCTATTTAAACTCAAAGCTAACAATACCTACAAAGGTAGACTAGTAGCAAAAGGTTTTCGACAAACTTATGGTGTAGACTATGATGAGACCTTTTCACCTATAGTCATGCTCAAGTCCATTAGGATCTCGTTTGCCATAGCTGCATATCATGATTATGAGATATGGCAAATGGATGTCAAAACTGCTTTTCTCAATGAAAATTTACTTGAGGATGTGTATATGACACAACTTGAGGGTTTTTTCAATCCCAAACATCCTAAAAAGGTTTGCAAGCTTCAAAAATCCATTTATAGATTAAAGTAAGCATCCCAAAGTTGGAATCTTCATTTTGATGAAGCGGTCAAGAATTTTGACTTTGTCAAGAACGAAGATGAGCCTTGTGTATACAAGAAGGTTAGTGGGAGCATAATAGTATTTTTGGTCCTATATGTGGACGACATCCTTCTCATTGGGAATGAAATTCCAACATTAGAAAAGGTTAAGCAATGGTTGGGGAAGTGTTTCTCAATGAAAGACTTAGGTGAAGCCGAGACAATACTTGGTATTCGGATCTATAGAGATAGATCGAACCGGCTTTTGGGACTAAGTCAAGAAAAGTACATAGACAAAGTACTAAAGCATTTTAGTATGGGAGACTCAAAGAAAGGGTACATACCTTTGGCTTTGGGAGTTCCTTTGACTAAAAAACAAAGCCCTAAAACTAAAAAAGAGAGGGACAATATGAGTAAAATCCCATATGCATCTGCTATTGGATCTATTATGTATGTTATGTTATGTACTAGGTTGGATGTTGCTCATACATTGAGTATAACCAGTAGGTTTCAGTAAGACCCTAGCGAAAAGCACTGGTATGCTATAAAGGGGATTCTAAAGTACCTACGAAGGACTAAAGGTCACTTTTTGGTGTATGGTGGTCAAGAAGAGCTTGTCATACAAGGTTATGTCAATGTTGGTTTTCAAACCAGTACTCAAGACTCAAGATCGCATCTGGATTTGTTTTTAGTTTGAACAGTGGTGCTGTCAGCTGGAGAAGCTCAAAGCAAGAGACCATTGCCGACTCAACTTCAGAATCTAAGTATATTGCAGCAAGTGAGGCTATAAAAGAGGCTGTTTGGATTAGAAATTTTATTTCTAGGTTAGGAGTGGTCCCAAGCATCCTAGATCCATTAGAAATTTTCTGTGATAATAACGAGGCCATCGCACAGGCAAAGGAGCCCTAGTCACACCAGAAATCAGAACACATACTCAGAAGGTATCGCCTGATCAGAGAAATCATTAATCGTGGGGACATCAAGATTAGTAAGATAGCAAGTGAAAACAATGTAGCAGATCCATTGATGAAATAGTTGCATCCAAATCTACACGAAGCTTATTTGAGAGCGTTTGGTTTGAGGGCTATGCCTAATTGGGACTAGTGCTAGTGGGAGATTATTAGTGTAAGCCCTAGCCCCAATGCATTGTTATAAAACACTTAAATTAATAAATGAGGCATTTGTTTTATCTATTGTATTCTTGTGCATATCAATTGATAGAACTATCCAAGAATGTTGTTTCAGTTTAAGTTATCATGTGTGAGGCACATGGTTGTAAGACCTTAAAATAATTGAGACTTCATTCTAAATATCCCTAGTCAGTCATTGTTATGGGAATAAAAATGAATTAAGACTAGTATGCTCTCTCTGAAAAGATGAGTTCTGTCTTACGGATCATAAGGATAAGAGTGTCAATCAGAGATCATAGATACATATTTAGAACATGGTATCTGGATTTGATCCGTTCATGAGAACACTATATGGTACTAGTCATAAGTGTTTCTCATGTGCAAGTTTTGCATTGGAGTTCTTAGACCTAAAATCTCTATGAAACTCTTTATGAATTACTGTGTACTTTGACATACACCTAATGTACTCGTAACAGGATGACAAGTATGGGTATGCTTGGGTATGCACTAATTCAAGTTAGAAAGCATGAGCGAAGTAAAGGGATTACCCCTCTCAATAAGAGAGAAAATATCATCGGCCACTTGATCAGTGAACTGAGAAGTGTATGGCCATACTGAGATGAAATAATGAGTAATCACTATTTATCTGAGAGTTCAGTGTCACTGGAATATCAAGAAAAGAATTAGCATATATAAGGATGACTAGTTCTATGCCTTATATTAATTATGATATTTAAGGGTAAGGGACTATGCAAAATTGCATTAGGTCGCTAATTAAATGCCATTTGTATTTTTATTTAATTTGGAATTCTATAATATCTTGCTAGAGAATATATGCCTTTGAACTAATTCATTGCCAATATTAAATGGACATATAGGATCGCACATAAAGCATTAGGCTTAAAATATTTAAATAGAATATTGGGCATTAATTTGGACTTTTATTTAAAGTTAAATTAATAGGTATTAAAATTGCTAAATGGACCTTGGTCCATGAGAGAGGAAATTTCGGCCCATGTAGATTTAATTTTAATTAACTAATTATCTTGGATTAATTAATGTAATTGAGTATTAAATCCTAAATTTTATTTGAATCAAAATAAATTAATTAAATGGGAGATAATTTTACCAAAAATTCAAGGTAGAATCCTAAGGAATTTCGGCAACAATAAATCCCTAATAAAGTGATTTGTTTTGATTAAAAGTCTTATGTTTATTTTAAATTACTTTGAATTTAAAATTTAGAGAAATTTGAATTAATATGTCACTTAATTAGGAAGTGATGGAGGCTGAATTTACTACCTAAAGATAGTAAATTTCAGCATTCACACTTGACCTAAATAAGTGATATATATTAATGAATTAAAAGGAAGACTAAACCTAGCCATTTTTTTTCTCTCTCTCTCTTGGCCAAAACACACAAGGGGAAAGAATTCTTTCTTGTTCTCTGGTGTTCTTGGGCAACGATAGCAACCTAAAAGAAGAACAAGATCAGATCTTGTGGCTTCAATCCATTCCCATTGCCAAATACTCAAACATAGAGCTAGCACTCTCGGTTTTAAGCCATCTTTGCAAGTGTGTGTGTGTGAGAATAGAGAGGAGTTGCATAACGGCAACTCCTTGGCATTGGTGTTCTAGATCTTAAGTATATAAGTTCATCTTATATATTTGCCATTGCAAAATTCAAGTTTTAAAGAGCATATAAACTTGTATGTTTTAAAAACCCTAAAATTGCATGTTTTGATTCTATGTCGTATATTGCGTGGCATGAATGATCTATATTTTTTATTTTTCTGCTGCATGATCTTCATGTATTTGCCATGTGATATCCCATCAATAGCATGCCTTGAAACAAACATCTTTTGTTCTGAGGGATGATAGAAATAATATCCAAATGTTTCTTTTGCATATCCCAAAAATAAACATTTGTCAGACTTAACATCTAGTTTGTCTGACATTATCCTCTTCACATAAGCAGGACAACCCCATACTTTCATATGAGAAAGTGTGGGTTTCTTGTTATTCCATATCTCATATGGAGTAACATCAACCGATTTACTAGGAACTCTATTTAACACATAAACAGCAGTTTCTAGTGTATATCCCCAAAAGGACTTAGGCAAGTCTGCTCGGCTCATCATGGATCGAACCATATATAATAGTGTTTGATTTCTCCTTTTAGATACACCATTATGTTGTGGTGTATATGGTGGAGTCCATTAAGATAAAATCCCTTTATCTCTAAGATAATCTTGAAATTCTTGACTTAAGTACTCTTCACCTCGATCTAATCTAAGTGTTTTAATGCTCTCGCCAAGTTGCTTCTCTACTTCATTTCTGAATTCTTTAAACTTTTCAAATGCTTCTGATTTATATTTCATTAGATAGATATATCCAAACCTAGAATAACCATCTATGAAAGTAATGAAGTAGGAGTAACCTCCTCTGGCATGTGTAATCATTGGACCACATATGTCTGAATGTATTAAGTCCAAAACCATTTTAGCTCATTCTCCTTTAACAATAAAGGGAGATTTTGTCATTTTTCGTAATAAACAAGATTCACATGTATCAAATGATTCATAATCAAATGACCCTAAATCGCCTGACTTGTGTAATTTGGTCATGCATTTTTTATTTATATGGCCTAAACAACAATGCCATAAATATGAGGTATTTAGATTATCTTGTTTCATTCTCTTGGTATCCACATTATACACTTCTTTAATTAAATCAAGAACAAATATACCATTCTCAATGATAACTTTAGCATAAAACATATTGTTCTTAAAAATGTAACAACATTTGTTTTTAAAGAAATGTCATAATCGTTCAAAAAACAACTGAAAGAAATAATACTTTTGGATAAAGCTGGAACATAATAACAATTATTTAATTCCAGTATTAATCCACTTCTATTGTTGAGATATTTTTTCCAGTAGCTAACTGTAGACATATTTCTGCCTTTCCATCTCTTCTACTGCTTTTAAGTCCCTATAGATATTACACAAATGAGTCCACATCCGATATCTAATATCCAAGATTGTTTTGAAGCAATAGAATAAGTATTAATTTCAATCATATGAATACCTGAAGTAGAAGCATCATCTTGCTTCTTCTCCTTGAGAGAATCTAGATAGGCCTTGTAGTTACACTTCCAATGACCATCTTTTTCACAATGGAAGTAAGTTCCTTTGGGATTCTCTTTCTTGGCCACCTTCTTCTTGGAGACCCCACTATTCTTTGGCTGCACCTTGGTCATCTTCTTCTTCTTCTTTTTCTTCTTCTTCTGCTTCTTGCCTTTAGTAGAAGTGACAACCATGACACTTTTTGAATCCTTCTTAAAGGATCCATCAGCTATTTTGAGCATGTTGATTAAATTAGGAATTGTTATTTGGATCTTGTTCATGTTGAAGTTAAGCATGAAAGGTGCATAACTTGGAGCCAACGAGTACAAGATTAAATCTATGTATAGATCATTATCCATTACATAGCCAAGTCTACTCAAATGCTCAATATACCCATACATCTTTAATGCATGAGTAGCAGCTGAAGTGCCTTCCACCATTTTGCAGCTAAATAGAGCTCGAGCAATCTCATATTGCTCAGTTCTAGCCTGAGAAGAATAAAATAAAGCTCCTCTAGATGCAAAATGATTTTTTTAGCATCCATCATCTCATGTTGCTTCTGAAGCTCTAAAGACATAGCACCCGGCATCAAACATGCCGTTGCTTCACTATCCTCCATGTATTTTCGATAAGTGCCCTTGATCTCATCAATGGCATTATCTGATGGACGGGGTGGTGGATCTTTATCCAAGACATAATAGATCTTTTCATCTCTGAGAACAATTCTCACTTGTTTAATCCAGTCAGAATAGTTGCTGCCAACTAGCTTGTTATCCAAGATTGATCATATGTTAATGTTCGATGTGCCCATGATGATGACCTAGATGTGAAGAGAAAACATATGAGAGTATGTTCATATATATGTATGCATTAATTAGGCCTTTAATTAATCCATTTACTCCCTCTATTTTATTATGAATTAATAGCCCTCACTATATAATTTGAGAAAACCCGATGGTTTTCTTAGTGGGCCAATATCCAATCCTTGATATGTAATTTGACCTTGATTGTGGTCAACAAGCCAAACTCCATACCCTTGAAAGGTAGGTATCTCTATACCAATTGTGTCTCTACATAACTATTGGATCAGTAGGTTATCAACTCTTGATACATGCATATCATATATGCATTCCCTAATCTTGCCTCTAGAACCATTAGCCTTGATTGTGGTCAACAAGCTAATGGGCTTGCTAGGATGACCCATTTAATTAGATTTGAACATATTCGATATAATGTGAGCTTGACTATGGTCAACAACCCACACTATAAAGAACTCTAGTTCTGCTCCAATTAATGGAAGGCTTATATACCTTAGTATTTGTTTGAGGGATTTTAGTTAATTGAATCTCATCATACATGGTTAGCATACATTGGTATGCATATCTATCACATAAATATAATCATACAAATATGGTATAGTTACGGACTTTACTACATTGATTTTCCCAAGTCAAAAGGGAAATCAAAAGGTCATACCTAGGTAATATGCATGATTCAAATAAGTAAAAAATAATTACATTATCTATCTTCAATCTTGTTGGATCTCCATCCGGCCCATCTTGCTCTTTGATAGTGGTCTCCATCTCTATCTCTAATTCTAATCCAAGTAATCTAATTACATATTACAATTTGAAAAAGAAATACAAACCAAAAACAAGTGGCCGGGACATGAAAGTCCTCATTGGGCCGAAACATGCACTATGCTCAATCACATTAGACCTTTGTCCATAACTATCCATCATGCCAATCATACACCTTTATATGCATTTCTAATGCATAAAGTAAAACCATATAATGGAATACATATTATGTTTCCACTCTTGAAACTTACTTTTGAGTTATTTTAATAATGTGATCAAATTAGGAAACATTTTTCATTTTAGGAAATCCTTTTGCATGCATGTGTTGTAACACCCTTATCCCCTACATAGTTGTAAACACTATATCCTGTATCATTAAGCATCCTTGCCAAGTTTAATGATCGAAATATATTTTTTTAAACTTTAAACATAAATCCGACATCTAAACTATACTATTAACACTTTACTGCATACTTAAGAGTATTTTTAAACAATACAATATTTACATCTATTAATCATCTATACATCACATCCTTGTCAAAGTAAATAAGAATCTTGTAATCAAAATGCATTCAACAGTAGACTATACTTTCAATCTCTCTCTTGTGTTGGCCATCTTGCTGCAGATATCATCCTAGGGAAACATCCTTACTTGCAACCTACACGGATGAAACACCTGTGCTAAGCTATAAAACTTAGTGGGGAACAAAAACATGTGGACGACCCCTTTTAAAGGTCGTCAAGGTGAAAACCCATATACACACATCTTAAAGCAAATAAACCAATCATTATAAACAATATTCACAATGATCTCCCATAATTATATTCTCTTTTGCTATACTTATAACCAATATCAATGCCTATTGATATTTCCTTTGCTTATCAATTTATTACCTCTATCATTATTCATTCATTACTTTGAATCCTATACATCAAGCTTACTTTCTGGATTCTATATGTTACTCTTGACCAATTACTTTGAATTATTAGTTGTCAAACATTGATGACTATATTATTCATGTATTAATATCAATTGCCAAACATTTTAATAACTATGTCATATTTCTATCACTTATTTACAAATATTTATATATATTCTTCATCTATACTTTATGAGTTCCTACATTTTGATTTTAGTAATCACTTTGATATACTTAACTATCTTAGAAATATGGTATTGTATTCGGATAAATTATATTCCTTATACATATGTATAATATATTCCATGTATAAGATGCATTCTCATTCGTTTGAATACTTACTATTTTTATTAAACTATTATATCTTTACCTTGTATATTTTTCAACTTTTAAAGCATTTCGATATTACCATTGCTTTATTAATAATCACACTCAACACACTTCATATATATACATTTATTTAACATGTAATCAATGGCTTAGAAAATCTTGACAAATCTAACAACTTCACGTAGTAAACAATAAAAGTATTTAAAAAGCTTAACAGTTAACTTAGCATGCTTGTATTGTATAATGACTGAGAATTCTTCATGCATTTAACTCATTTAAGCAATTTCAAACATTTGGAACCAATTATAAATAGCATACATATCATGTGTTACTTGGTAACCTCTATTCATTTAAACTTATGAAACAATACAAGCAAATCATGTTAAACATGTAATCAAGAAATATCCTTAACTTTTATATGATGCTTGCTTTGTACTTTATACTTTCATGTCTGTACTGTACTTATAGTTTAGCTTGCCTAAGTTCCAAAGGTGGATAACGGGATCGGTAGATACTCGAGGGTATCAAAATGGTGGATATCTGAAGATATCAAAACTATAGACCTAAATGGGGTCGACTGTACAGTGGACCAGTCAAATGGACCCAAACGGGGTCAACTAACAACCCAAATAGGGTTGTGCATGATCCAATAGGATCAACTGTACTTTAGACCTAAAAAGGTCGACGGTGGCAGCTGCAACATCCCTATAAACGCCTATATATCCACAATTGAACTCTAATTGTAGGCAATACTCTATTTAATTTTCTTTTCATATATCATGCTTGCACTCAACTAGTCAATTTGCACATGTATAACCATAAAATAGACATATTATTGCCATGGCATAATTATAAATGAAAGGTTCCTATAATGCTTCACATACTTTATTAATCATGCTATCATTAGATTTCACATATTAACATGATCATACTATGACAATCATGTAATGTGTCGTACCTGTTCAAGTCCTCATCATAAAACATGCCTTGTTATAAGAACTTTGCACTATAGCACATCATATGGATGTGATCATGTAAAAAGATTCATAATCACAAGTGTATATATATATATATATATATATATATATACACACACACACACACATACACATGTATTCATATAGGCATATAACAAGACAAGTACTTACTATTAAGCATATTTCATCACATTATGTACTTTAACATGTTATCAATAAGGCACTATTTGTGAACATGATCATACTAATGTATTTATTTATTTCATAGTATAAGTGCATGTTGAAATACACATTTACTATACTCTTCATAGGAGTATATACATATAAATAATTTTGCATATAACAAGAAAGTATTTAATTTCAATCACATATACATATTTGATATAATTGTCAGCAATCTTTACTTAAATACATATGTGAACATGTATATATGTATATATATTTAGGGACTTTTATCAATAATCATATAACATGCTATATCCAATCCAATGTGTTATCATATAAACACATATTTAACATAACTATATTTAAAGCAAATATAGAAAATAAATTAAAATTCTGCCTACACAAATCTGCATAGGGGCAGCATTCGGGGCTCAACTTGTGAGCCGCTTATGATTTTGAAAACATCATTTTTAGGCTAAATGACCTTCTACAATCTTATTCCCCTTTGTGTCTAGTTTCTAAAGCATCAAAATTCACCTTAATATCTTATCTATAGCTTGAGATATATGAGAAAAACTATAGGCTATTCATAGAACCAAAATAGTGTTTGTTACCACTTATAAAATTTCATAGAATAACATTAAGAAGGAATTAGACCAAAATATCATCAAAGTTATTCTTCCATGTCTCTAGTTTTACTGGAATTTTACTTTGTAGCATTTTAACAAATCTACCAAAAGTTATGTCCAATTTACTAAGGTTTGTTCCCTAACAGTACATCTAGTCCCTATGAATTTCAAGTCAACATTTGACATGCTTGCATACGATTTTAATTCATACTTCCTACATACAAAATGTGCATTTAGGAGTCTATTATACATAGGAATTAATCTCATAGCATTCTGACCATTGTACACAAAGATATCTCATTTTTACCACAAACTGCTCTATAATTAGCTTGTATGGATGTTTCTTTAATAGACACTTGCAATTACATTAAATTTAAGTTGTAGATAAACTTATGGTATAATAGGAGTTAAGCACACAATTACGTTTATTCTAACCCCAGTCATAGTATGGCAATAGTATTTAGGTGAGGTAGCTATAAAGGCTTTAATATCGATGAAATACAATTACAAAATAAATTGCTTTCAATATTATCAAAGTTGATACACTATGACTATGGCTATTATCTTTTCTTTTTATGAAGGAAATTATATTGTTTCTATTTTTTCACATAACTGTAAGCCAATGAAAAATATAATCTATTATTAATATCAACTTATCTTATATATACCTCATCATCTCTCTTTATTATGAAATCAATTTTACTATATTACACTCCTAAACACTATATATTATTTATGCTATCTATATTTTCTATACGTTGTCAATCAATTTAAACTCTAAATCATCTAATGGCACTTATCTGTATATACTTAATGCTATGAAATTAGACTCTAATTTGATACATAAAGACATCAGCATATAATTACTCTTATATAATGACAAACTATTAATAATCAATAAGCTCAATTATATACTTTCATTTATGTACATATCTATGCCATACTATAGAATATATTATTAAGTTAAATTAATCTAAAAACCCTTAGTTCCTACTTTATAGATATTATAATTATCCATTAACATGCTCATCCTAGTAAGCTTGTTGATTGAGAACTTGTTAATTGAGTCCTTAAGTGATTAACAATGTATTTGCAATTGTTCCTTCATGCTAAACATACTCACTCTCTACTGCTTACTGTCTTATTTTTGCATAGTATTTTTTTACATGGACAACGACATTTTTCAGGATTTCTTCTTAAAAATTGATACTTAAGATCTTAACTATATACTATAAAAATTTCAAGTCATTTTGATGTATATCCCAGGAGTTATAACATAAGAAACACCTACTGCTCCAATGACCCGTCAAATACAAAAGGGCTACTATTTTGGGAATTTTTGAGGACCGTAGAGGCAAAATTTCATTATTGTTATTTCTATAATATTTGTAGGCACAGAAGTCCCGGTTCTATCCCAACTAGAATCATCAAATTCAGAGTTCAAAAACTCAACTTATGATTAAAATGTTCATTGGAGGTCAATCCAAATTTCTGGACAACACTTTCAAATTAATGCCTAATATCTTAATTCAAGTCAATATACTTATAAAATCCATAATCAACACAGTATTAATGCATGCAAGAAATAATAGTTCCCAAACCTGGACATGCAACTCAAATCTTCTTTCAAATTCTCCTTTTTCTCTCACTATCTTCTTCTTTCAAGATCCTAATTTTCTCCTTCTTTTCCTTTCACAACAATTTCATCCATTAACACAAACTTCCAGCATTTAACTCAATCTACTATCAACCAAAAGAAGAAGATGAAGAAGAAGAATTACTAATTAATAAGCTTACCTTAATGATACATACTAACTTCTCTTGATTAATTAAACATGCATGAATTTCTCTTCAAAGATTTTTCTTAGAGAAAGATTAACTATAGAATATAAGAGATGAGAAGAAGAATAAAATTATATAACTCTCTCTTTAGAATGCCATCCCCCTCCACTTCTCTCTCTTTCTTGTGAATTATAATATATATATAGTGGCAAGGTAAATTTCTTTCTTGGTCCCTCAAAATTTTGCATATTCCACTAACTTCTCTCAATTTCTTTCATGTTATACATTTGCCTCTCATCTTCTTGCATGTTATAAATTGTCCTATCCAATTATTCTTTCTCTTAAATCAACCTCTCAAATCTCTCTTTTATTCCCATTTGACCCTTAAGATGCCGAATTTACAAATTGACCCCTAAACTAATACTTTATACTTCAATTACACCCTTAAATATTATTAAACCAACAATAATAATTTAATTATTCCCTTATAAAATTCATACCATATAATTCACACATTTATCACATAATTAATGATAATTTAATAACATTTATGCCCTAAATAATATCTTAACTATATTTTTGCTCCAATTATACACACTATATACTATAATATCAATTGACTATTATATACTCTATCACATAAGACCATGAATTCATTAGATCATAACTACTAATAATTCATCCAATAATACTTAATTAGACTTTAATAATGTATAATTGCCCTTGAATTCTACTAGGGCCTATTTTGGGTCCTTACATGTGTTTTTGCCTTAATTATCAATCTAATTGATTATTAATGAATTATTAATTGATTATTTAATTAATTAATCATATTATATAATTAAAGAATCAATTTTGGGCTTAAAACAAATGATAGGCCAAAACCCAAAAATTAAAACCCTAAAGTGTGTTCACACACAAACTAGTTTTGTGTCTTTTGGACTATTTGGGCCTTTTGGAATGAGCCAAACCCACTCCAGCCCCTAAAACCCATTAATAAACTTAATTAAAGTCTATAATATTTAATTTAAATCAGCTCCTTGGGTCCACCAAGTCATTCACTAATTTAAATCAAGTCCATAAACATAATTAAGCCCATTAAATGGTTTTAATGAATTAAATTTAATCTAATTAATTCAAGGCTCATTTTAATTAATCCAATTAATTAAAAATACATTAATATATCAGATATATCAAATTTAGAAGATTAAAAATCGTTCTAAATATGAACTCACCAAGAACACGCCAAGAATACCAATTTATCGAACTTTTCGATTAAACTAGTTTTCATACAAAACTTGTTTGATTTTAATTTTGTTTGATCTTATGGCTTAATATCGCATATTAAACACATAAATTATCATCCAAATAATTTTAGAATGGATCAATAAAAATTTAATTTAGAACAGCCCCTAAACTTTATTGAAAAATAAAAATCCTACATGCCAAAAACAATCATCCTTTTCTCAAAAGATTCATTTTATTTTTCATTTTATATATTTGATCACATACATAAAGAAATAAATATTTTTTATTCATGAACAATCAAATCTGATATTTTAAAGTTCATGAAATAAATAACTCAAAAATAATAACTATTCTGCAAAAAATATAGAATTGTAGATTCATGACAAAATTGTGGCTCTTATACCATGTTGGGAATTATTGGTTACATGCATTACATGCATAAGCGGAATTTAAAATTTTTAACCAATAAATCTGATCATGCCATAAATTTACAATATAAATATTAATGAGAATAAGAAAAATTACCTTTGATTTTTGTTGAACAGTTGATTTTTCTTCTCACCAGGTTGTCGCAAATCATAGTGTCCAAAATTGAACACCTCCAATTAGTAATCCACACTAGAGAAGAATTGAATGAAACAAGAATAATGGAACACAAGGGTTGGCCAAATTTCCCTTAGGGTTTTTCAAAGAGAGAGAATTTCTTTTCTCTTAATGTTAACCCTAAAATTCCCATCACTTGGATTTTTATAGTTAGGTTAAAAAGCCAACTTTATAATGGGATTGGGCTTTTTAAAATTGCTGAAAAAATATTAAATGGGCTTTTGGAATAATTAATAATTTATTTGGGCTCAATTAAATCGAATTTAAATCCTTTCATAAAAGACTATGCACAAAATCCACAAACTAGACCCTTTGTGCATACACTTGGATTTAATCACCCAAATTAATTTTAAATCCATCCAAATGAAATATATAGGCTCCATAGCACTTATGAAATATATTTAATTTATTTTGGTCCAAGAATTAGGCCTCTAAGGCCTTTTATATGGGTTTGGCGTGTAACCCTTCCTCTATAGGGTTTCTGCACCAAAACCAATTCTCTAGGCCTCTTTTGATTTCTCTAATGGATCTATTAATTATTATATCAGTCCTATAATACTTATAGTCCAATAATAATTAATTATGAAATATAGTATTTCAATTAATTCAATTTTGCAGAATATTTTTAAAAACTTATGCGAATAATTCTACTTGATCATAATTAATTAAACTCTTTAATTAATTATTCTCTTATTCATTTCTCTCTTCCATAATAATATCAAATATTATTATCCTTGTCATTTTATTATTTTATCCTTTACTCTATATGTGTGTGACCTTAGGGTTCCTGTCCATATTGGCAGTATAATATGTAATTATAAGTTCTATTCAAAACTCACATGATTTAAACTTCTTTAAATCATTTTATCAATCCCTATTGATATTTATGATACACTATTATACAAGTCATGAGCAGCCTCTAGCTAGGCATCATGACTACCCAAATGTCAAGAAAGTCAAGTGGTTTGACTATACCCTTCTATAGAAACACTTACCGTGCAATTACTACTTTCACCACTCTTATCTCAATTAGATTCTGAGTATGGATTTCTATCAACTCATATAAGTCTAATTATGTATGTTCTATTAATTTAACCATTATTCCCAAAATGCCCTTCATGAATCCATATCCATCTTGGCATATTACTCTGGCTAGAGATTCTCTGAACAAGATAATTATAAAATCATGCGAGATAACTTCCCTTAATAAATTCGGGATGGTGAATCCTTTGTCAATCACTCAACTATCTTCAAGTAGGTCATGATATACCCAACCTCCTAACTATGTTCACCCCCCCAGTTGGAAGTGATCAGTTATAGAGTCAAAGTATATCACTTGCTACTTAAGATAACATTGGTGATCTCAAGTCTAAGGATACTTACACAACCTGTAATGACTATACTAGATTATCCTAATTACTGTTACTAATTACATTCTATTAATCCTATGAGTCATCTGTTAATAGTGCATATAGATATATGTACATACATATATACTTATGCGCTATTAACAGGTGACACACAGGATTAATAAAATGTAATTAGTAACAGTAATCAGGATAATCTAGTATCGTCATTACATTTTTGGTATCAGAGCTTACATTGATGTCTTGTACAGGTACGATATGTGACTCATCTGATCGATACCATCAGAGCATAGAAACTTGAAAAGCATCATGTAGCTTTGACAACTCCCTGGGAAGATCCAGTCGGTATGCTACCAACCCAACCCGTTCCAGAATTCTGTAAGGACCTATAAATCTGGGATTAAGTTTTCCTTTCTTTCTGAATCACAACACTTTTCTCCATGAGAATACATTTAAAAACACTTTATCACTAACCTGATACTCAATGTCCTTTCTTTTTAAGTTTGCATATGACTTCTGTCTATCACTTGCTTCTTTTAATCTTTGCTTGACAAGTTGCATCTTTTCTTTAGTATCTTTTTATAATTTTAGGACCTATCAATTTTCTTTCGGCTAACTCTGTCTAGCAAGAGGGGGTTCTACATTTCCAACCATAGAGTGCCTCATAAGGTGGCATACCAATGCTAGTTTGATAGCCATTGTTGTATGCGAATTCCATTAAGGTCACATATTTATCCTAACTCCTGAGAAAATCTAAAACATAGCCTCTCAACATGTCCTCCAACACTTGTATAATCCTTTCTGATTGCCCATCTGTTTGAGGATGAAAAGCAGCACTAAGAAGGAGCTTTGTGCCTAAAGCTTGTTGTAGACTTTTCCAAAATCTGAAAGTAAACCTCGGATCCCGATCTGAAATGATTGAGATTGGTACCCTTATACAGTGTAACAATATGGTCTATATATAACTCAGCCAACAATCTGTTCTATCTACTATGACCCACACAGCATCATGCTTTTTTTGAGTAGTGAGTAAACCTATGACAAAATCCATAGTAACATTTCCCACTTCCACTGAGGAATGGGAAGAGGATTCAACAGTCCCGAAGGAAGTTGGTACTCTGCTTTTACTTGCTAACATATCAAGCATTTGGAAATATACTCAGTTACATATCTCTTTATTCTTGGCTACCAGTAGAACTATTTCAAATCTCTATACATCTTGTTGCCACCGAGATGTATGGTAAATACAGTATTGTGGGCTTCTTGTAATAAAGCTCTCTTCAATTCTTTAAAATTTGGCACACATAAATGGTTTCGATAATAGAGACCACCATCAATCCTGGTTGAATACTCTATTTGCCATCGAGATGTATGGTAAATACAGTATTGTGGGCTATTTGCTGTAGCTTTTCATCACTCGCCTGTGCATCAATTACTACCTGTCTTAGATTAGGTCGAGCTCATAATTGAGCTAATAAAGCTCCATCGGATGCAAACTTCCATTTATAATCTTTTAACAACAGGGTTGCCATCATCTTTTGACTCAATGCATCAGCCACCACATTGGCCGTTCCTGGATGATAGTCAACTATACAATCATAATCTTTGAACAATTCTAGCCATCTGCGCTGCCTTAGATTGATGAGATCTCGCTGGGTAAGCAGATATTTAAGACTTTTATGATCTATATAGATTCTGCACTTTTCACCATAGGGATAATGTCACCATATCTTCAAAGCAAAAATGATTGCTGCCAATTCTAAATCATGAGTCGAAATTCTGATTCATGTCTGTCAGAGCTTTACTGCCTTGATGCATAAGCCACTACTTTATCCTTTTTCATCAACACACATCCCAAGCCATTTTTTGATGCATCACTATACATAGCATATTCTATACCCGATATTGATTGGGTAAGAACTTGAGCTTCCGTCAACATCTTCTTTAGCTATTCAAAAATTGTTTGGCATCGATCTGTCCATTCGAATCTGGTCTCTTTCCTAAGTAACTTAGTGAGCTGAGAGGTAATAACTGAAAAGCCTTTCACAAATCTCCTATAATAGCCATCCAAGCCCAAGAAACTTCAGACCTCCAGCATATTTCGAGGCGCCTCCCAATTAACAATAGCTTTAATCTTGTTAGGGTCCACCCCGATGCCTTCTAAAGACACCACGTGCCCAAGAAAAGAAACTTCTTTAAGCCAGAACTCACACTTACTCAGCTTTGCATATAACTGCTTTTCTCGCAAAGTTTGCAATCTTTTATTACTATGATTAAATGATCTAGTTATTTCTTCCAATAATGTACTTATTCATATTTCTTAATGTAGTAAGTACATTTTATTATGTATTATTGTTGTATGCTTGGTGATAACCACTGTGAGTGGTTATCAACATGTTATTTTTGTTCCCTACTAAGCTTTATAGCTTAGCACGGGTTTTTATCCATGTAGGTTCGCATGTCAAACCTTTTTTTCAGGGAGAAAGCCAACATCAGATTAGGAAGTATCATTTTGATGTAATCCTGGGTATGGATTGGTTATCAAGATAACAAGCCATAGTGAACTGTAAAGCTAAAACAGTAGTAGTTAAGAGTGATGGGGAGGAAGAGACATTGATTCAGGGTATTAAGTCTAAACCATTAACCAATGTTATCTTTCCTATAAAAATGAAGCGATTCCTTGAAAAAGGATGCGAAACATTCTTGGCTTTGGTTCTTGACTCTAAAAGGGAGACAATTAATGTTCAAGATATCCCAGTAATCAATGAGTTTCCTGAAGAACTTTTGGATTTGCCACCAAAGAGAGAAGTAGAATTGTTTATAAAAACTCTTTCTGGAACTGCTCCTATCTCCAGAGCACCTTACAGAATGGCACCATCAGAATTGAACAAGTACAAGGTTTAGTTACAAGAGCTGCTGGATAAGGGCTTCATCAAGCCTAGTGTGTCACCTTGGGGCATACCGATATTGTTTGTCAAGAAGAAGGATGGCACTTTGAGGATATGCATTGACTACAGACAGCTCAACAAAGTAACTTTGAAGAACAAGCATCCTCTACCTCGGATTGAAGATTTATTAGATTAGTTAAAGGGTGCTGGGGTATTTTCTAAAATTGATCTGAGGTCGAGATACTATCAACTGCAGGTCAAGAATGTAGATGTTCAGAAGATTGCTTTTAGGACTTGATATGGTCATTACGAATTCTTAGTAATGCCTTTTGGGTTGACTAACGCACCAGCAGTGTTCATAGATCTAATTAATAGGGTGTTCAGATCCTATTTAGACCAGTTTGTGGTGGTTTTTATCGATGAAATCTTGTTGGTAGTAATCGTGAGCCTAAGTAGTTTTCAGTCCATAACCAAAATCCATCCTAGCTCACGGTTACTACCAAAAACCTAGTAACTATGATGCCCTAATATGCCCAATGATAGATTTCTCGTTTTGGGTTCTAAGCCAAATTTTGACCTATATAACAACATTTCCAACCAATAATCCCTTCTACAAAGTTATAGGTCTATGTTTCTAGTTTCCAAAACACCAAAAATCATCTCAATAGAACCTGTAAATCTTAACATATGCAAAGAAAACCATAGATTGCTCATAAAAATGAGATAATAGCCATAACCCGATTTCAACACAAATTTTCACTATCATGAAGTGAAAATCAATTCTCGATTTCTCATAAAAAAAATCAAGATATGTGTGTCTAGTTTCTATATCAACTGGAATTTCTCCATTTGAATAAATATAACTCAAGATATGGCTAAATGAGTACAGACTGGTCCCTTGATTCTTAAAACAGATTTTTACATCTTTCAACAAAACTTGCTTATTTCATTTCTAAACCACTTTCAAGCTTAAGATAAACACTTAAAACATATAATAGCAGCAGTAAAGACATCTCTCATGTCCAAAAAAGCAAGCACACACACACATAACCATACAAGTTCCCGTATCTTTTTAAGCTCCAACTTTCCTTCACTCTTGAATAGCTTTATTTCCCTTCTTTTTGCTAGCTTCTCCTTCTGGGAAATAAGAACACCATTATGAACACCCATCACTTTATTCAATGAACAACACATAACAAAAGAAAATGCAATGATACCTTATAATCAAAATCAACTAAATCTTCCTTTTTCTTGCCAAAAATCCAAGAGATCTAAAGAGAGATTTTGAGAGAAAAACTTTAGGGTTTGAGAGAGGATGAAGATGGAAGAAGAAGACCACTTGCTTTGGCCAGCTACACCTCTCAAAATATCTCCCTCTCACTCTTTTTCTATTGGCCCAAATGTCACTTATATGGAAAACTTGCTCTTTGGTCCTCAACTTTCCTTTATTTCTAATTATGCCCCAAAACTAACCCTTTTACTTTTCAATTAGGTCCCTCTTTATACATTTACAATTAATTTAACATAGACCCTAATTTTTAATTAGTGAAAAAAGTTCTCTTAGGGTATAATGAGGAGTATTACACAATCACTATGAAGAGATTCCTTACTGACATAGATTTAATATCCATGTGAGGATTCTCTTTGCAGGTATCCAATGAACTTGTTCTTCTAACAAGCATCTACATGTTAGCTTTGATCATCTTCCATAATCACATTTATGAGAACCACTACTTGAACTATTTAAAAAGCATAACATGTGCTAGTCTGTCCGAATTAACAATGTCCTATCTTGTTAATTCTATGACTAGGGATATTTAGATATTATCACATTTGCATGCAATATACTTCTCACATCATGAACACTTTCATGATTGCTTTTGCACTGTGTTTATAATATCTAGAACTTCATTTATTAATTTAAGATTTACAAACTCATGTATTTAAACATAGCATTAATAAATGAATGATGCCTTTTATTAAGAATATGAGTTCATAGATATGAAATACATCCTCATTACATGGGCTTTAAGGCATACGCTCTAACACCAATAAGCCATAAAATACTCTCTTTTTACTAATTAGATCCTATAATGGTCAAAATCACACAACGAGTGAAAAATACCAAGATTGGCTAAAAATTAGAGCATGAAAGTAAATAGAAATTAATTAATATCATGTAATTTTGGCTAGTCATCACCTTAAATTTTTCAAACCATTCAGGTTTCCTCAAGATTTGGGTTCGAGTCACTAATTTCAGGTGGATTCAAGTTGGATCAAAAATTGCTAGGTCTAGTTATTAGTATAGATCCATGGAAAAACTTGAAATCGCATGATCCTTCGTGTTGGTGATTTGATCAGCTGATCAAGTCTAAGTGTAACATCATAATATTATTGTGATATTTTCGATATTTGAACTTGATAAATAGACTATTAATGAAGACACATTATAACACCCCAAATATCTCGAATGTGTGAATAGTATTTTTTGAATAGTGAATAGTATCACTCGAGACCAACAAATACTTTTCTTGACCACTGAAAAATAAAATTCACGTAGAGTTTGATAATGTAATGTGAGGTAAAATCAAGGTCAAATAGGAGTTGAAAAGTCAAAAATAAAAATAAGTAGTGGTTCGATATAAATGGTGTTTAGAGTTAACCAAACTTTGACCGGCCATAAAAAAATGTTCTTCATTTCAAAAAGTTATTCTGATTATGGAAATCTATTAGAAATAAATTAAATAAAATTTTGCAACTGTTAGATAAAAATAAAGTTAAAATAGAAAAGTGAATTATTGAAGCAATATTAACACCGCTAACTAAAAATTTTGCCAAAACAATCTCATTTTGATCCAAAAATTTAAATACACTCAAAGGAAATTTTTTTTCCATATTTTTGGACTAATTTTCATTGAAATTTGACAAGAAAATATTGAAACCAATTAAAAGGTGACAAATGGCAAATTGTGACCCATTATATTAAAGTATTTTGACCTAATTTTAGCCATTAATTTAGGACATATAAAAGGATAAAGGAATCATATTTTTGGCCAAAGGAAACCATCTAATTCTTTTGCCTTTCACCTTGGCCAAATTCTTCACCTTAGTTAGCCACCATTTTTTCTTTCTCTCTCCTAAAAATTGGCTTGATTTCCACCAAAATTCTCACAAAAAATATATAGTTAACATCCTTTCTACCTTTATCAAATGGCTTGTGAGAAGGAAGTGAAGAAAATTGAAGAGGAAGAAAAAGCCAAGTAAGTAGAAATTAATTATTTGTTAGATTTTGGTGGGAATTAAGGTAATTAGTTGATTTTATATAATTTTGAGTGAAAAATTAAAGAAAATTTGATGGATTATGCATTATGAAATTTTGGCTAGGAAGAAAGCAAAGAGGAGGAAGTAAGCAAGAAAAATAAAAAGAGAAAAAGAAAGAGGCATAAGTCGAGCAAAGAAGATTTTGGTACATGGATACACTAACCCATTTATTTCATATATTTTTAGGTTATGGAATTTAGGGTTATGCATGAAATGCATTATTAAATTCAAATTATAACAAATAACTAAAATTAGATGTTAATTAAAGGAATTAATGTGATTAAATGCATGAAAATAATGTTAGATATTAAAACTTCAAGATGAACCTATTATGTAACTTGGTAAAAAAGCATGATTGAGGTGTAAAATTTAAATTGATGCTTTAATTGTGTAATTAAATGATAAAAAAGTAAATTACTGTGATTAAAATAAAGAAATCAAGCTTAAATGGTACTGTTCAATTTCAACATACAATAGGTAAATTAGGAAAAATTGTGTACTAATGGAATTGAATTGGAAAAATGATGAAAATAAGCCTAAGTGACCTTAAGAGTGGGTATGGAATTAAAAGTAAAAAATAATAATAAGTATTTGGCAGTATACTTGTTGGCCGAATAGTATACTAAGGGGATTTGTATGAAATTTTTATGGAATGATAATGGAAATGCATGAAATAAGCTATTAAGCATGATTGATATAGGTAATGATGAAGAAAATAGAAACCTTGATCAAATGCAAGTTATGGCTAAATGATATTTGAGTGTAAATATTTGTGTAATTAATGAATAATTAATTAATTATGGCTAAATGTTGAGGTATAATAAGCATTAAGCTAGGTACATGGAAAATGCACCATTACATAATGAAAAATGTGAATAGAATGATTATTTTGGTATAATATAATGTGTGTGTGTGTAGTAAAGAAATCAAGATTATATGATGTAGTTGGCTAGGTATATGGACACTATAAAATATACCACAAATCTTGGTGGCGTATATAATAGACCAAAGAACGTTCCACACCGGAAAAGAAAAGAAAAAGGAATAAAAAAAGTGGAAATGACTATTATGGACCTTTAAAGTCCACAGTCCCGCACATTTGATTCACTTGTGTGGTTTCCACTAGAAGTAATAGAGGCAAAATGATGACAAATTGATGATTAAAATAGTAAAAATGTAATGGACACAAAGTAAAAAAATAATAAAATAAAATAAATTTTAAATATGCATGAAAATAAAGAATTAATGATGAAATGGTAAATGAGTGTCAAAGGATATGTGATGGTCGTAGAATTCTCTAAACAGGGATAATTTAATAATTCTAGTTTGTAATTGAAAGATGGAAGGAAAAATTGTGAGTACATGCTAAACATGTTAGAAATGAGGACAAAAAGATAATTTGATACCAAAGGTAAGCAATAGGGACTAAATTGAATAAAATGCAAAATTTGGGAACAAACAATAATTAATGGTTAAAATTGGATAGAAAAAAGTAAAATTATAATTCAGTGAAGAAGTCATCAATACAAGGATTAAATTGTAATTTTGACCTTAAAGTTGAATTTAAGGATTAAATTGAAAAAAAAAACGTAACTTAGGTGTTAGAACCCTAAAGGTAAGATGAAATGGATGTAATAGGGGGCAAAATCATAATTAAATGATAAAATTGATTAAAATAGTGGCATAATCGTAAATAATGAATAATGTAGCATAATAAAGGTAAAATTATAATTTTATAGTAAAATGGATAAGTTAAGGAAAGAAAATGAAATTTTGAAGTAAAATATGAAAATAAGGGAAAAATAATAATTTAATGTAAGATAATATGTGATGATAAAATAATAAATTTGATAAAAGATGGTAAAGTAAGGGTAAAATTGTAATTTGGTGAAGCAAATGACAAATTAAAGGCAAAATAGTAAAATGAGAAAATTAGGGACGTAACAGTAATTTTGAAAACAAATTGGCATTATAAGAGTAAATTGGCAATTCTAATGATAAATTGTGAATTAAGTGTTTAAAAGCGTACACATAGTAAAATAGGTGATGAAATAAAGAAAAATAATAAAAGTTGGGGAAAATGGGAATTTAAAATTTAAATTGAGTAATTATCCTATAATAAGAAATTAATGTAATAAAAATGGTTTAAAATATTTTGCATAATAGAAAAATTATAGAAGGAAAAAAATTATATTAAGAGAAATTATTTAAATTGTCAGTAAATATTGTTGCTTCCTTGTGTGCGCATGACATGATATAATTTGGTTAAGTATCCACCATTAAGCAACCCAATTGCTTAGCATGTAGTTTTACTGCACAATTTGAGATCAAGAATAAGGGATAAGGTTGAAAGTGGAAATTAAATATGTGTAGTATATATATATATATATATATATATATATATATATAAAAGCTATGTGCAGAATGTTGGTGTGTAAATTAAAATTATGTATGTATTTAAATATGATAACTTTTAATGTGCTGATGTGACATGGTATTGGTGAAGAATTATTGTGATGAGAATTGTGATGGTTGGAAATTTATGGAGAAATGTGGAATAATTTGATTATTAGGATTATAATTTGAAAATCTGTAGGTGGGCTAGTTGAATTTGCAGCTGTTATGCTGTCGAAATTTTACTATATAAATAATGAATTTTGACGATATGAATAGTAATTTTGCAACAGCGTTCATAATCCTTTATATATAAAATGAACATGTGATACATAAGTAGTTATTAAGGAAAGAGAAAGAAATTAAATAGCCTATTTCATATTACAGAACAAGATTAATATAAATTATGACCGCCTACAAGTGTAACATACCAATACTCGAATCAATGTTTGGGAAAATAGTGTTACACGCATAGTTCAGAATAATGTTGTAATTAGTCTAATGGACACACAATTTGGATTTATTGTTGGAACCTTACAACCCTTCGGTTTCATACAGGGCAAATGTTACATAATCAATGATGATTAATTATCCTAACTTTAATGATGATAAATTATGACCGCCTACAAGTGTAACATACCAATACTTGAATCAATGTTTGGGAAAATAGTGTTACACATATAGCTCAGAATAATGTTGTAATTAGTCTAATGGACACACAATTCATATTTATTGTTGGAACCATACAACCCTTTCGGTTTCATTTAGAGCAAATGTTACATAATCAATTATGATTAATTATCCTAACTTTAATGATGACCATTAAAGTCTGTGGGACTCTATATATAACCCAATAATGCTCAACTCAGTTATGATTCTTCTAAAAAAAACTCAATCACATATTCATGATCTTTAAATTTTGTGACTTGACCATTAAAGAGTTCCTCACTAGAACTTTTAGCAGAGTATTTTTGTCTTCTAGGCTATCTATCTCTTTACTAGAAGTCGGATTGTGAATATTTGACCTTAAGATTGATCTTAGCTAGTAGTTCAAATTACCAAACTATTATCGTTTGGTGCATTGAGCGTGGAATCACCATAAGCCTCATAGAGCAAATCTCATAAGAGAGATGCAAGAAAAATGATCAAAATGAGCAAATAAACCACAAATGATCTCACCTATGTACAATACCACAGAACCATAGATCTCTAGCCACGTGGATGGTAGCTATTAACCAATTCAACACATGTTTGGCTCCTAAACTCTATACAACATGGAAGCTGGGGAGTTTAATAAATTCAAAATTTGAAAACTCAGGTGCAAAATATCCCACCAGAGCAATTACAATGCCATAGTAACATTCCTTAGAAATCCCAATAGTCGCCTCAAAATTAACAAGCCCCATGTTGACATAAATGTCACAGCATCCAAGAGAGAGGGAAACTTATGATAACTAAACAATTGATGAATGATACACATAGATTGGAATAATACTATAGTTAGTCTGGCGGACAAACAGTTTTGATATTATGAGAACGATATAATCCTTCAGTTCCATAATGGCTCAAATGTTAAATAATCAATGACGATTAATTGTTTGGGTTAATTACAAATTAAAGTCCAAGCTATAAAGTACCTTACAATATTGGACCCCATCTTCAAAATCTTATAATATTAGTCCCCAAATTTGACTTCCCTTTCAATTGAGGAACTCTGTTGCTATTCCATCACTATTGAAAGGGAAATGACGGAGTTGACATTATATGATTTTGAAAATGAGATCTAATATTATAAGGTATCCCATAATTGAGATATTTTTTTGTAATAAACCCTAATTGTTTTGGGATTTTATATATAACCCAATAGTGCTTTAAGTCAGGTATGATTTTTCTAAAAAAAAAAACACAATCCCATATTTATCCTCTTTAAGTTTTCCAACTTCATAGTCAGAGAGTTCCTCACCGAATTATTTTCATATTTCATTGTTTCAAACTATATGTCTCTTTACTAGAAGTTGAGCTCTGAATATTTAACTTTAAAATTGATCTTAGCTAGGAGTCCAGATTATTTAATTGTAATGAGAACTTTGATAAGTAACTCAATTAATGTGGATTAAGAAATAAATATTAGTATAATAATTGCATAAGTTTGAAAGTGCAACTCAGTTAATGTGGATTAAGAAATAAATTTAGTATAATAATTGCATAAGTCAACCGCGACAAGTCAAAGTCATACTCAAACAATTTTATACTTCCCACTCAACTCTGGCAAATAAAACCCAATTTTAGTATTTTTAAATTCGTCATATTGGATAATTTATGTACTTTTGACAAGTTTATCGAGTCTTGAATGGCTGCTTTGATTTTCTCAAAATTGCAAGTGAATCAATTAATTCATTCTGAAATATAGGCATGAATCAGCCAAAGTCCATATATATACGAACATGCTTGAACAGGATTTGAGCTGAAAATCAATAAAAGAAACGTGACTTTGAATATTTTGTGTTTATTTCAAACACTATTTTAATTGAGGAAATTACATAGAATACAACTTTTTTAACTTTGATTTTTAAAAATACCATCATCAGTTTTTAAGTTTTAAAAATACCATTTTTTAAATTTATGTTTTCAAAAATACCACTTTTAGTTTAAGACTTTAAGTTGCCCCATAAACCACCAGCTGATGCCACGGGATGAGGAGATTTAAATGGCAAAAAGCTAAGATTAAATCTAAGCCAGTGGCTTTGATCAAGGTCATAAACCTAGAGAGAAGGAGGGGGAGGAATCTGGCAATGATGGTGGTGGTTGCCATGGTGACGGTGGTGGTGAGACGGCCGTAAAGCGAGGAAACGGAGAGGGCGTTGGATGGAATGAGGTCAGTGAATGAAGGAGAACTCAAAATCTGATTAAAGAACTTGCAGACTGATCAGTAAATCATGATTTCACGAAAAGGTAAAGACGAGAAGATCTGGTGGAAGTTTTCCACCGGCAACTTGTTCATCGGTAATGAATCCATTGGCTTTCGAATCAGCCGGCGATTTTTTTGCAGATCAGAAGAGGAAACTTTCTTGAAATACGCAACTGATGTTTTGCTGCAATTGATGTTTAGATGCAAGTTAGGCATATTGTAGTGGGTTTTGAATTTCTTGATGATCTGTTTTAGTTTGTTAGATATTTGCTTGTTTGTTAACTAAAACAGCTTGCTGTTTTAGTTTGATAAATAATGTTAAGAGCTCATGATACAACAAAACAACAGCTCACGATACAACAAAACAAATCCTCTGTTTTACTCTGTTTTGTTGTTTGTATTTGATTTTCAGTAGAACTTTACTTCCTTTGTATAATTTCTTATATATAGCTGTACAAGTGAACCCTATAATAATATATACAAAAATATGGTTCTCTTCCATCTTCACCTGTGCAATTATTTTTACATTGAGAAGTTTTGTACATATTGGTTCGTGGGGTTTGTTGGGCAGATTCCCTCGCAGTGTAAGTTCTACTCCTAATGCTTACCTCTTCCCTTTTTGTTCTTTTTGACCTGTTGCCCTGTCAAATTGCGATCCAATTTAGTTGTTAATTGAGAAACCAGCTGAACGGGAGAAAGTAAAAAAATAAATAAATAAACTACGAGGAGAAAAGAACAGACTGAGAGGACAACAAAGAGCTGAAGGTGTTCTGATGGTTGCTCGTCGACGACTGTGACGGCCTATCCGACGTCGTCCAGTGACCTACCTTCGCCGCTGCTTCTGTAACCGCCAAAAAGAGGATTCAATATCAACTACACTAGCACTAAACAAAACTATTGCAACTAATATTTTAATTTCACTTTTTCCTTTTTCTTTTTGCCATTAACCATAATTTGCTGTAAAAGATACAAGAAAATTTCGATTTTGAAATTGATAACGGACACAGTATCAATAGGAAGGAACGGTGTCAGTAGTTTAAAATTCATTCCAAAATTATTTAACATTACTGGACGAATTTCTACAAATCATGGGTCTGAGCCCCATATCTCTGAGCTTAATTTCCTTGCTTGCATGCTTTCCATTTTCAAATATTGATGGATTTGTTAATACAATATATATATATATACATACACCAACATATTTAAGTGAATTTGTTAATCATTAATCAGGGATGCTTATGGACTGCTAGCCAATTTATTGAATTGAGTACAATTGTTATATTTGCATCAAGAAAATTTTTAAAATTGACTAAGTTTTAACCATCAAATTTTGGTTTTTGTGCTCTAAAATTACACATGTTGTGCTTTAATTTATTGAATTTAATTCTCTAAATTTAATGCAGGAATTACATAAATATAATTTTAATTTTATTTCTTAATTATCAACAATAACATAAGAATATAAGATGCTTTAATCATACTATATGTTTATGCAAAATAAAGATGGATCAAAATAAATTGCTGAGCTGTTTCTTTTTATGAATGATAATCAAAATTAATTTTTTTTATTTTGGTATACCATCGGTATACCAGGTATACCGTTGGTATACCAAAATTTAGAATACCATTTTTAATTCTGGATTTTGGTATACCACCGGTATACTAGGTATACCATCGGTATACCAAAATCCAGAATTGAGATTGACAATCTGGATTTTGGTATACCGGCGGTATACCAAAATTCAGAATTGAGATTGACAATCTGGATTTTGGTATACCGGCGGTATACCAAAATCCAGAATTGAGATTGGCAGTCTGCATTCTAAGGTATACCAACGGTATACCAAGTATACCACCTAGTAGATCCAGTATACCAATGGTATACCACGATATACCATGGTACATCCGGTATACCAATATTATACCATCTAGTACATCAAGTATACCAATAGTATACCACAGTATACTATTGGTATACCACCCAGTATACATGGTATACCACATGGTGCATCCAGTATACTAATGGTATACTTGGTATATCATGGTATACCACCTATTATACATGATATACCACATGGTTCATCCGATATACCAATGTTATACCATTCGGTATACATGGTATACCAATAGTATGATGTTTGGTATACATGGTATGTCATGGTATACCATGTAGTATACTAACTTCCATAATGAATTATGTTTTTATTTCTTTTTGTTGACCATATGTCAATATAAAAGTGTGAATTAGAAATTGGATTAATCGAATTTCTCCAAATAAAGTTATAGCGAATATGATATTTATTATTTTGTCACTATCTTTGGAGTTGGGCCCCTCGAAAAAACTTATTTATTTTTATGCAGAATATGATATTTATATGGTTTTGGGTTTCTCTCTAGCAAGTATAAAAAAGTTTATGCAGGACATGCAACTACATTCACAAGAAGATTGAGTATGCATACATGAAAAAAACATCATAGGAATATTGAGTATACAAATTTAATTATAATACAAGCATAACATATATGATTAATCTACAATTACATTGTCTTCTCCTTTTCAGCAAACACAGTACAATTTGTAATGTTTCAAGGCCTCGTTTTTTCAAGCGATCCATCACCAGCTTAATTATATCCTCTGGGGGGTCTCCACCATCAATGTATGCCACTAGATCCCCAACAGAAGATCGCAGCACACGAGTGTCAACGGTGACTGCTCCCCTTTTAAAATACTCTCATCACTATCCACCGCAGCCACTGATGTCTGCATCGCCAATGAGCTGGAAATAGCTTACAGCGCGAAGGAAGCAGGGGAATTGTAGCATATTGTGAAGATATCAATAGTGATTATGACTAAACTTTCAATAGATAGTGCTGGGATTGGGGAGAATAGACCTATAGAGTTAAGGAGGAATCTGACTACACCTTCTTACGTTAACCAGCAGAATTCATGGCTGCCATACACGGTGGTTAGCCCAGTGGATGTGGCTGATATTTTTTGCTGCTATTTTCTTCTTGATCTTGACTTAATAAGTACCACTAGGCTTTGTGCTCCTTGCAGGATCGCATCAATTGCATCTATTAAGCTTAAAAAAAATAAAAAGGAAGAGAAGACGACTTGTGAGCAATTTATTCAAATAAGTCCAAAAAGACAGAATAAAAAGCTTAATTAGTAACTAAATTTTGTTTTAAATTGGAAAACTTCAAAACTGACATCAATTCACTAGATTTTATGAAATAAAACTGAAATTTGAACTGGAAGAGATTGAACATATGTGTTAAATTAAAGAACTTCAAATTACATCTCTGGGTTATTATTTTCTCCTCTCTTCCATACACAATGCAACAAATACAAACCCTTACAGCTTCAAAATTCCCTTCGAAATCATTCCAAATTGAGCAATATCTTCCAAAGAAAAACTAAAACCAATTTAAAACCCTAAATCTCTCTCAAATTAAACTACCAAGGCAAAAAAAAAAACTAGATCTGATCCCCTTGGCATAGAAATCGAAACTCGAATGAACGATAAATTAAAAGGAAACAAATACCTCGCCCAGCTTCCACTACAGAGAATAGAAGAGGTGCCTGGCTTCCGGCGAAGAAAGCGAGAGAGGTAGAGAGAAGAGAGAGACAAAGGAAATTGTAGTGTTTATATTGGTAAGAAGGAGGAGAAGGAGAAGAAGGATGAGGCGTGAAAAGAGGGGAAGTGTAAGTTAAATTAAAAAAAGTGGTATTTTTAAAAATGAAAATTTTAAAAAAGGTAGTTTTGAAAGAGAAAAGAAGAAGGTAGCATATTTAAGTTTAGCACATTTTTTTTGGGTAGTTTTGTAAAACTACCATTTTAATTTTCTTTTTCCTTTTTATAATTAATTAATCCAAGTTCGCATATAATTGTTGTGTTTTATTTCCAGTTCGGGTATGTGATGATTAGATATTAATTAGAGGCACATTAGGGCTCACATTCGTGGTGACGCGGATTAGTAAAATCTTAAAATGACCTGTCAAAATTACGTTCAACAAAATTTTAAAATTTAAGTCAATATAAAAATGACACATTAAATAAATTGTTGTGTATATATATATAATGTGATAATTCTTTATTAACACTTGATTAATAAATAGCTGATGATATATTTGAAATTAATAAATATTTGACTTTGAAAATGAAAGACTTCAATGTCTTACACAATACAAACACGTTATAAATTGATTGAAAAATAAGCTGAGCGATAGTTAATACCTTCAGGTGGGAACTCATAAATCATATCTATATAATAATCCTTCTAAAATTTTTATATTGTTTTTGGAAAAAGATTCTAAATTATTTGTAAATTTATCAATGATTTAAAATCAACATATAACAATCCATACATTTTTTTCAATTTCTTTATATTATAAAATAAGTAAAACTATATGAAATTTTATAAAAATAAATTAGTCTCTCTATTTTTTTTAATCTATCACTTTTATTGTTTTTACTCGAATTAAAAAATGATAAATAGACTTGAATTTAATATTAAATTACATTATTAAGACTAAATTATCAAATATAATTAGTTCTAACTTTATTGAAAAAGAAAAATAAATTCAAAAAGCAAATTAAATTATACTGAAATTCTAAAAGTGATATATAAATAAAATTTGAATTTTGCTCAAAACTAACTAATAAAAGAGAACGGAGGGAATACAAAAATAAAAACAATATAATAAGTTTAGGACGAGATGGAGAGAAAGTAAGTATGCTATTATTATTTTTACTTGTATGTATTTCATGAAAAAAATTTATATTTATAGGTTTATAGATATACGTTACATAAGTAAACATAAATATTTGAGTTACAAACTATTAATAAAGTGAGAGTTTCAAGATATAAATTAGGAGTTTAAACTTGTTAAATTTATGAGCATCCATAAATTCATTTATTTACAACACTCCCCCTTGGATATCCATAAAAAAATTAAAAATTAAAAAATTATGTCTTGTTAAAACCTTACTAGGAAAACCCAATGAGATAAAAATCTAGTGAAGGAAAAAGAGTACACAATATTTACAATACATATATTAAGCTGTCTCATTAAAAATTTTGCCAGGAAAATCCAATTAGATAAAACCTTGGCTAAGGAAAAAAGAGTACAGCGCAATGTATTTTACTCCCCGTTGTAAAGATATATCTTTAAGTCTACGCATTTCAATACTATATGTCAACTTTTCAAATGCTGCAGTGGGTAATGTTTTGGTAAATAAATCTGCCAAATTATCACTTGAACGAATTTGTTGAACATTTAGTTTACCTTTCTTTTGAAGATCATCAGTGAAAAAACTTTTTGTGAAATGTGTTTCGTTCTATCACTTTGTATTATCTTTGTACAATATTGTTGGAATATTTTCATCAAAATGCAAGCCGCGCATCTTCTGGATATGATGAATTATTCAAACACATTCTCGACTTGCTTTATGTGTAGCATCCCTATTCGATTTACCCGAGTAATAAATACATAGACCCTATAATAATAATAATAAGTGTAGTGTGGGGAGTGTAAAAAAAACTAAATTGATATTTATATATTAACTGGGGACCAAATTGCATGAAAGGAAGAGTTTTGGGATTAAATTTTAAGTTGGGTGAAACTGGAAGGACTAGAAAAGGAATTGACCAAAACAACGTCGTTTTGGGCCAACCCTTTTTTTCCTTTTTCCCTTGGTTGGATCGGGTCCTCATCCTTTACTTTTTTTCTTATTTTTCTTTTCTTTTTTCTTTCTTCTCCCTTCCCTTCTCCTCATCCCGCCGTTCACACTTCCCCTTCCCCTTCAACCCAATCGTGCCATCCTCGCCGTGCCACCATTATAGCCACCTCTTCCTTCTTCGCGCAACGAAAGTGACGCTCCTCCTTGCTTTTCCCCCCTTTCTTGGTTGGTTCCTCAACCTCCTTTAATCATGACCTCCCTCTTTTGTAACCACAAGGTAAGTATCTCTCTCCTCATCAGTTGGTTGTTGCTTATGTGTTAAGATCCAGAAGAAGGGAGGAGGCATAGATCTAGAGATTTGAATAAGAATTTTGGGGAAAAAGGAGATCATCCCATTTATTGTATAATTCTTTTGAGATTTGATAAATAAGTGTTAAAATAATAAAATTTAAGTGTTGATATTTACATTTGATTAAGAGATTTATGTGAAATTATGAATTATGTAGAGAAGGAAAGTGAGACAAGTGTGAAAGGAAAGGAAAAAGAAGGAAGGTGATGAGCAAAATATTGCTTGATAATGGAAAATTGAAGAAATAGTGACAAATAGGTATGTGTTTATGTAAAATCTATTTTTTTAATTTTTATATATATTATGTTAGTTGAAATTATGAAGTGAGAAATTAGCTCTTGATGGTAATTGGTAGTAGAAATGTCATAATTGTTTAATTGAATGTTTGGTAATATGCTTTAGGCCAATTAAGAATTTTATATGTGTTTAGTTTTAAAGTTAAGAGTTAATAGGGTACCTTATAAATAAGCTAAGTATAGCTTAAATTAATTAATGCGAGTATTATAAAATTTTAAGTGGACTATTATGATTATATAAAATCAATGCAATTTATAGCTTCGTGAAAATTCTAAAATTTTTGGTTAAATGTATGTTTATGGAGGAAACAAAATTGAACCCAATTAGTGATGGATGATTGAATTACATAAATAAGTAAGTAATTATAAGCCAAAGTAGTGTCACTAATTAAAGAAAGGTATATAAAAGAGCACATGTGCGTACAACTAATAATGAGATATGTAAGGCTATGTTATGATAAATTGTGATCCTACAAGATAATTAAATGGATAACATTAAGTGTATGTAACGTAGAGTTTGGAAGAAAGAATTTAGGTAAATGAAAGGGGTAGGTATTAATTAGAAACAGCATTATAAGTTTAATTAATGGTAACTAGAAAATACTTAATTGCCCTTAGTAAAAACTAGACAGGAATTGGAGCAATAGGATAAGATTGGCATGTCAATTAGTGGAAAATGTAGCAGTATTGCGTCTTGTGTGCTTACTGGATGCATGACTCTAAGAGCTCGTCCAGCAAGTATAATTGATTAAATTAGTGGGCTACATGATTTCGAGAACTCAGTCCACACGTGTGTGTGTGTATATATATGTGTGTGTGTGTGTGCGCGCGTGTATTTTTAAATGTACGAATACTTAAATATTGATTTTGTGGAAATGATGTTAATAGACTGCATGGTTTTAAGAACTTGGTCTTGCATTTAACTCCCATTTATCCAACTCGTCTTACAATTCTGCCATATTTTACTTAGGGCAATTCATATTATAAATATTAAACATTTAACTAATTATCAAATTGTTTTTAGATAAAGACAGTTATCAGGTTACCCCTTTTTGTTATGATATTTCTAAACCGTAAACCTAAAAGTGCATGATGAAACAAAATGCGAATCACATGAAAATAATATGATTATGTATTGGAGAATTTAATCGCCACTTGCATTTAAGTAAAATATGCATAGTTGTTGGTTCACATTATTTCTTATTTTGTTTATTTATTTGTTTTAGTCAAATAAATTTGATTTTGTCGGAAAAATATAATTGCTTGAACACCACTAAGCTATGTGCTTAGCACGTGATTTTTTTTCCATGCATAGGTGGAGAAAAGGTTTTGAAGGAAGTCAATTGTGGATTTACATCAAAAGAACTCGAACCATCATAGTGAAGTAAAAGAATTCTGAGGTGGATGCACCTCAGCTCTTTTGTTACTTTCCTATTATGTTTGACATGTACACCATACTTTAAAGAATTAAAGTCATATGTAAATATTTATGGATAGATGTATTGTAAATTATAAAGTAGTAAGAGTTATATATGTCGTGCCTTGCATGCTTATTGGATTTTTGTGATTTGCAAATGTTGGAGGAAGGGCAATAATTGCTATGTTGGGGTTTGAATAGGAGATGGATGGTAGGGTAGATGCTGTAAGAAGTGTTATGGAACTTTCTTTTCAAGGGGTTTTAATGAAATATAGGGAAAACTCTGCCAAAATTTTTATCATTTGAATAGTACTTTAATTAAAATTCTTTTTGTCTACACAGAAAAAACCTAAATTCGAGTGTGACACCAGTATCCGGGTCTTTAATTGATCGAGTATTGAGTGTTACATTATGTATTACAATTATTTCTACATGATTTGAAGAAGTGGCAACTAAAGTTTAGCTATGCTTCCACAAGTAAATAGATAGCTTGTTTGTGATTGGGTTTTTATATGGATTAGATAAATATCATACATCTAAATAACCAACTAAATGTGACTTGGATTTATTAGAATAAAATAATCCCATATCAATTTTCCCTTGGAGATATCGAAAAACATGCTTAATTCCATTCCAATGTCTTCTTATTAGAGAAAAACTAAATCTCGCTAATAGGCTTACAACAAATGCTATATTTGGTCTTGTATTATTAGCAAGATACATCAATATACCTATAGCACTTAAATATGGTACTTCAGGATCAAAAAGTTATTCTTCATTCTCTCGAGGACGAAATGGGTCTTTATTTACTTCTAGTGGTCTTACAACCATTGGGGTAATCAATGGATGTACCGGTTAATTTCACCAGTGGTCATTAAAGTTTTGCAATTGTAATTATGTGGTTACTTAACTTTAATTTATAACGAAAAAATCACGTAGGTATTATTTTGTAACATAAAAATTATTTTGACCAAAATTATGAAAATCAGATAATCGGAGCGTGTAATACACACGTCAAATAAAAATACGTCAGCAAAAATTAACACATCAGCATCTTAGTCACTGCCACCTGGTATAACTTAAAAAAATAAAATTAATATACAATCATAATTTTTTTCAACTCATTCTGTCCCCTTCTTTTTCCTCTTTCCTTCTCTCTCCTGGCGCCATCTCGATCTACTATCTCCTGGCCCCTAAAAACTGCAAAAACCTAAAAAATAAAAAAAAAAATTCACTTTCACTTCAGCTTCTACATAGACTTTGATGGAGGTGGTGGAATATTTGAGATTGTGATCGAGGGCGATGAAGAGGATGATGACAATCAGGTGGTTGAATCATACAGCAGCAACGAGGAAGATGATTTCGTTGGTAATGGTTTGAATTATTAAATGCTCATTTTCTACATCTTGAGGTGGATACCAAACCCGGATCCAAATGATGTAATTATTTGATTTTTATTATTTTTTCTTTTTGCCTATGAAATCCAATTATAATCAATTTTCCTTTTCAGTTCGGCAAAGGGGAAGAGAGAGATTCTCTTTCTTATAGTTAAATTTCTTAGGTTCCTACTGTATCACTCTTTACTAGGATCATAAAAGAACTAAATATAACAGGCGTGAGGCAAAATTTAAAAGTTACAGGAATACAAGAAGTAATGCAAACAAATAAAATGCAGTCAGTCTTCTGCACAAAATCCAAAAACATTAGGCATGAATTAAGCATTTGGGAAAGTTGAAGAGAGGGGTAATGGTAGGGAAGAGAGTGGGCCCATTTGCTTGCACTCCAGTTAGACTTTGGACTCCCTTTCCTTCACATATTGCGCATTTTAGCATCTCAGTTCTTGGCTAATGCTTCAGCTAGCTCCACTGACCAGGTTTATGCACAAGAGCCGCTGTCTTTTTTACCTCCCTCTCTTTTTGCATATGGATTTTGATTTGGGATTTTGAATTTCTTATGGCTTAACTTTCCACACTTGATTTAGTTGTTGAAGTTGGGTGCTTTTTAATCATCTAGATTGTGGCTGCTGGTGGCTGCCGACGAGTGGCTACGGTGGTGGGCAACAGGTGCGCATTCTCTGCCTTAGTTCTTTTTTTTGGTTATAATTGAATGAAAATTTGGATGAAAAATTGCTGATTGCAGGTTTTGAGTTGGGGGAGAGGAGAGAGAATAGGGAGAGGAGAGAGAGGGCATTAGGAAGAGTTAAAAAATTATGATTTTAATTTTTTTTAAAGTTATACCAAGTGGCAGTGACTAAAATGCTGATGTGTCAATTTTTGCTGACGTGTTCTTATTTTACGCGTGTATTACACGCTCCGATTATCTGATTTTCATAATTCCGATCAAAATAACTTTTATGTTACAAAATAATACTTACGTGATTTTTTCGTTACAAATTAAAGTTAAGTGACCATATCGTTACAATTGCAAAACTTTAATAACTACCGGTAAAATTAACTCATGGATGTGCATTGTCAATATAAAATCGTTTTTTTCGTATAATTTGATTGATGAATAAAAATTTCATCTTTTAAATGCTCAATCTGCAAGGCAAGACAAAATTTTGTCTTTCCAAGATCTTTCATTTTAAATTCTTTCTTTAAATAATCTACTGCTCTTCTAAGCTCTTCAGAAACTCCAACAATATTTAAAACATCAACATATACAACAATTATAACAAATTCTGATCTTGATCTTTTTGTAAACGCACATGGACAAATTAGATCATTATTATATCTTTCCTTTAGCAAATATTCACTAAAAGAATTATACCACATTCATCTAGATTGCTTTAATTCATATAATGATTTTTGTAATTTTATTGAACAAATTTCTTGAGAATCTTTATATACTTCAGGCATTTTAAATCCTTCAGGGATTTTCATATGAATTTCACTATAAAATAAGCCATATAAATAGGCTATAATAACATCCATTAAACGTATGTCAAGCTTTTCATAGACTGTCAGATTAATCAGATATCTAAAAGTAATTGCATTCATTATTGGAGAATATGTTTCTTCATAATCAATGCCAGGTCTTTGTGAAAATACTTATGCAATCAATCGCGCCTTATATCTTACAATTTCATTTTTCTCATCTCTTTTTTGTACAAATACCCATTTATACCCCACTAGCATTACACTTTTAGATGTTCAGACTACAAGTCTAAATAGTTCACATTTTGAAAGTAAATTCAATTCTAATTGAATTGCATCTTTCCATTTTGGCCAATCATTTTTATTTCTATATTCTTCCATAGATGTAGGTTCAAGATCCTCATTTTCTTTTAAAATATCAATAGCAAAATTATATGCAAAAATATTGTAGACAAATATATTTTTTTGGTTCCATTTTTTTCCTATGTTGACATAACTTATGGAGATCTCTTCATTATTATTATTTTCAGGTACTTGAACCTCTTCAGGGGTTCCTATGTTGACATAACTTATGGAGATCTCTTCATTATTATTATTTTCAGGTACTTGAACCTCTTCAGGGGTTTTATGATTAGTTATGTCTTGCATCTCTTCAAAAGTATCATCCTCTATAATATGACTATCTTGGTTATTTGCTCCTTTCCTTTTTCAAAGATTTTTGTCTTTGGAACCAATTGGTCTACCACACTTTAGGCGTGGGTTGCTGTGATGGCAACAGAAAGAATCAAAAGGGAATTTTGTTTAAGAAAAATTCCAAAAAACTGGAGCAAGGAGATAAGAAATGAAGTAAGAAGAATGCAGAACGAAAAAGGTGGAAATAAAGAAGGATGGGGGGAATTTATAGCTAGGGCGAGCCGTTGGATGAAAAATGGGTGTATGGTGTAGATTTCCCTGATGTGCGTGAAATTGATTACGTTGGCAACTGTTACACATGATTTGAGGAGGTGTCATTATGAGCATTACTGTCATTGTGGAGATCAAAGGGACATTTTCCTGTGATTATTATAGGCACAAAGTCCAAAGGGACACCTCATTTTATTCAATCGATAGGGTTATTTAACTATGAGCAAGTGTTCGGTTTTCTTTCGATATAAATTTCTCTCACCTCTAGGGGGACCTATGATAATCGGACTATGTTCTGGATTCAAGCCTGTAGCCCGGATTCCTATCTATTTGGTTTACCTAGGATCCGAATTGTTGAATCTGGACAATGTCGTCTTGATAGGCCCCATTCGAGTAAAGAACTCAACTTGACTTCCTATTATGGCGAAACTCTTTCCCTAGTAGGACTCCTACAACCATTAGGACTCCTAGTAAGAGTAGGAGATTAGTCTCTATAAATAGCTATGATTGTCAAGTATTTTTCTCTCTTAAACACTTTACTAAAAACACTCTACTGTTTACTAACTTAATCGTCGGAGTGTTCGCTCTCCGAACCCCCGCCGGGATTTCATTGTTTTCAGGTACCTTTGGAGAATTATCATATTGAACCCGATAGCAGTCCGATAATTTCAGAAATGTTATCAATTTACAACACTTTATATATTATTTCCCTGAACATCATTTATTTTTTATGAATATTATTAAATGTATTTGACATAGTTAATTGTATACTTTTCTTAACTAGACTCTATAAATAAATAGTTTATATATTTGAAATTAATAGATATATGAGATTCAAAATGAAGACTTGTCCACAACACAAACGTAAGATAAAAGAGGTTTGAAAAATAACTAGAGTGATAGCTATGTATACGTTGAAATTTGCTATTAACACTTATTCATGAAAAATTCATGAATCGGACCTAAATAGTCAACTATTGGCTTGGTTTATGAAAGACTCGTAAACTAGGTCTATATAAAATTTTTCCTAAAATTTATATTTATATTTTGGATAAAGATTCTAAATTATTTACAAAATTATTAATGAGTTAAAGTCAATAGGGCACAATCCATATTTTTTTTAATTCCTGAATATATTTTTAATCTCGACATCAGTTTTTTGTGAATATATTCTTAAATGTCTTTGGAAAAATTAACATTGTACTTTTCTTAACAAGGCTCTGTTTATAAATAGCTAATATATTTGAAATTAATAGACTTATGATATTGAAAATGAAGACATCAATGATGTAAGCAACACAGACAAAAGATAAATTAGTTGAAAAATAACTAGAGTGGATGCATCGTTAGTATGCAATTTACATGTGTGTAAAACCGAACCGAAACTAAAAATAAAATCAAATGGCATACAATTTGATTATTTTGGTTTGCTTTGTTCAATTTATTCAGTTTTTATTGTTCAGTTTAGTTCAATTTTTATGTTGAATACTGAATAGATCGAATCAAACAAACTTATACTCTTTTGTATAATTTTTTAATATTTTATCTATATAGCAAAGAATTAACTATTTAATTAATTTAGTATGTTATATAAAACAAATATTCCAATCATAAAATAATTATTTAAATCAATTATATATTATATATAATTATAACTGTCATTATATATATAATACATATTTACTTATTATAATATTTGTTTTATATATAAATAATTATGAGTTAATTATAGTTAGTTAGCTATAATTATAAATATATTATATAATTAATAGAATTAAAAACAACAAAAAAAAAAGTCCAAACGTTTAAAACCAAGCCGATCGAACTAATTTTGATCATTTCAGCTCAATTTCTAAATTTAATTTTGATCGATTAGGTTATTTTTTAAATATAATTTGGTTATATTCAATTTGGTTGGATTTCAAACCAAACTGACCGAATGCTTACCCTTATCATGCATAGATGGCAATGATACAAATTTATCAATGAGTTACAATCAAAATATGACAATCAATATATTTTGTTAATTACTTCATATATTTCTATCCTCGACATCAAATTTTCTTTTTTGAATATTTCTAAAGTAGATATATATATATATATAGTATGTATATATATGGAAGCTTATACTGTTAGCGCTTGATGCGTGAATATTTCATGAATTTGATCTAAACAAACAGCTATTGGGTTGTTATATGGAACACTCATGAACGCATCTAGACAAGAATCTTTTTAAAATTTTTTATTTTTTTTGACAAAAATTCTAAATTATTTCCAAATATATCGTTGAGTTAAAATTAAGATGTAACAATCTATATAATTTTTCTAAATCCTTTTATTTTACACAGCATCATCTATTTTTGTTGAATATTTTTCAATAAGGGTGAGAAAAAAAAACTGAAAACTTGTTTAATCACAAAATTGGTCCGAAATTAAACTGATTTTTTCGATTAATGGATTTGATGAACTCGGTTTTAATTTTTAATTTTTATATTTTTTGTTTTGATTTTAGTTTTTAGATATCGGTTAACCATTAGTTCATGGCTAACACACACACACACATATATTTATTTATTTATTTTATGCCTTCATTTTTTATTTCTCTTTAAAACTTATATAGAGTAATAGTTTAAATACATTTAAATTATACTTTTATTTTTATATCTTATTTTTTATATTTTTTTATAAAATTTATATAATATTTGATATTATATCTAAATTATATCATTATTTTTAATTATATAAAGTAATATTTATATAAAGTAACCGATTAACTTATATATATATATATAAGTTAATCGGTTACTGTTTTATATAATTAAATTAAGACATGAACTTTTTTATTTAGTATTGAATTTTTTCATCGCTATATGTTGTTTCTTTTATACGATAAGCTAAATTGGTTGAAAAAATAGCTAGAGTGGATTTTTATACGATTCTTTATTGGCTTAGCGTATGAGAAACTTATGAACAAGTTTAGGCATGAATCTTCCTAAAATTTTCATATTCTTTTTATAAAAATTATAAATTATTTGCAAATTTACGGTCTATAGATATAGATCTTGCTTCTGAAACTGCATGGGTTCAATCTGGAGCGATTCTTGGTGAACTTTACTATGATATTGCTAAGAAAGTAAAGTCCATGGCTTTCCTGCTGGAGTTTGCCTTTCAGTCGGAGTCGGAGGTCACTTTAGTGGAGGAGGGTACGGAACTTTGATGAGAAAGTATGGTCTTTCTGTCGATAATGTCATTGATGCCCTAATTGTGGATTTTAATGGTATTATTTATGATAGAAAATCCATGGGGGAGGATCTGTTTTGGGCAATTAGAGGAGGTGGGGGTGCTAGTTTTGGGGTTATTCTCGCATGGAAAATCAAACTGGTTCAAGTACCAGCCAAAGTGACTGTTTTCACAGTGAAAAGAACTTTAGAAGAAGGTGCTACCGATATATTTTACAAGTGGCAACAAGTTTCTACTGTGATAGATAAAGAAGTGTTCATTAGAGCACAACCAGAGATTGAAAATCCAAGTAATGAGACTGCAAAAAAGACTGTTCGAATCAGTTTCATAGGCGAATTCTTAGGGCAAAAAGGAAAGCTTGTATCTTTGATGAAAAAGAAATTTCCCCAATTGGGTTTGAAGGTAGAAGATTGTGAAGAAATGAGTTGGGCTGAATCCAGCTAGCATGGGGATAATTTTCCCAGTGGAACATCTCTTGAAGCCATGAGGAATCGGACAATACCGGCGCAATTCTTTGTCAAAGGCAAATCTGATTATGTGAAACATATAATTTCCAAACAAGATTTGGAAAATGTTTATGGAAACTGAAGGAATGCTTTTGCAATGGAACCCTTATGGAGGAAGAATGCGGGAAATTTCAGATACTGAAACTCCATTTCCACATAGAGCTGGATACTTATTCAAGCTTCACTACTTGACACTATGGTCTGAAGAAGGAACAGAAGCCAATGATCACTATATCAACTTGACAAGAAAAATGTATGATGGAATGGCTCCTTATGTGTCCAAGTATCCACGAGAAGCATTTCTTAACTATAGAGATCTTGATATTGGAAGCAATCCAAGCAATGAGACCAACTTTCTGAAAGCTAAAGTTTATGGGAGCAAATATTTCAAGAAAAACTTTTTAAGGTTGGCAAAAGTGAAAAAGAGAGTGGATCCTCTCAATTTCTTGAAGAATGAGCAGAGTATTCCACCTATTCCAGCATGATATATTTATTTCATTGGTGGCTTATAAGTTCTTTTTTAATTACTTTTTTATTTTTTGTATTTTCAATAATTGATTTGTATTATATATGTTAGAATGGGTATATAAATAAATGGGGACCTGTTATTAGATGTTTATGTTCGAGACTTCAATGACAAAACAAAAGATAACGATTCAAATGCAGTAATTTTCCTCTTTATACATGTTTGTTTTCAAGGAGCAGGCTTAGGACAGGAGAGGAAAACTAAAATATACATACATGCGATACTTAAAAATTTGAGAGATTAAACTATAAATTTTAAAAAATAAAAAATATAAATAGTCAAGGACACAAAAAATTCTAAGGGGAGCTTAACTTGCATCCGCTACTGTGTATGTTCGTACTTGTCCTATCTTGAATGTTTGATATTATTTTGGGGTTAATTTTACCCATGATTATTAAATTTATGTCTAATAATTCAAAAATAACTAAATTATTTTTCGTAACGAAATGATTACTAAACTTTGCACTATTTTGCATAAAAGTTATTTTGATCGGTTTTCGATAATGACCCTTGCCGGAATGCTGACTTATCATATCATATGTGCACAAGTCAGCTGATGACGTGGCATGCCACATGTATATACTAGCTAGCAGCTAAGGTCTTGTTTGAATAAGATTGGTATATAGTATGTTGCGGTATGGTATTATATAATTGTTAATATATTTGAGAAGATGGTAGGGAATGATTTAATAATTTTTTTTATGAGAGAAAATATAAATAAAATAAAAATAATTTTGATGAAAAAGATAAAATTAGGGTTATTTTAGAATATAAGAAAAGTTGTTAAAATTAAACAAAAATGGTAAAAAAAAAACATAGATAAAATAACCAATTGGATAGTTTTAAAATTTAGACAAATCTAAATCATGAGATAATTAACTATCAAACAGTTTAGATGGTTTGGAAATCTTCCCAAATTAAACAACCACTAGACCAATAATATACCATAACATACCATTTCAAACCATCATTTAAGATATTATTTATCAAAGTCAAAAACCAAAAGCTGCAGTTGTTGGAAGCTTCTGAAGCAACATGATAAAAAAATTTGATATTTATAGTTCAGCAGTTCATTCAGTTTGAGTTAGAGAATTGTAAAGTTATATATATTGCTTAGTTGTACAGTCACAATTTCAGCGTGATTTTCTATTTCTCCTTTGTATATAAAACATTGCACTTCATTGAATGCAAGATGAGATAATTCAATTCGGGAGGTTTGAATTTGAATCATTTCGAATAAGTTCTTTTTTAATTTTGGATTTTTCAAATTGCATAACTTATATTTTGGGTGGATTCAGTTTCTTATGTCATAGTTAGAATCAAGTAAAAACGAACTTAAACTGAAAACTGAACTAAATTGTAAGCAATTTGTTATATTTGGTTCATTTTAATTTTGAAATAGCAAAAACTGAACCAATCAAACTATCAGTAAAAACACTTTATTTTGTACTCTTTTATATATTTCTATTTATTTATATAAAAACTCTTAAAACTATTATTTTCTTTCTTTTTATTTCCAGATTGTATGCCGTTTGTCCCTCTCAATCGATAAAAGAAATAATAAATTGAACTAAAATTTGAAATGGTAATTATATCAAAGAAATGATGGAGACATCTTTGTTCTAGATTTGAATATATATATATAATGAAATTTAATATAATTTTCCTTAAAAATATAGAATTTTATGGATAAAAATATAATATCTTATTAATATTTTTTTTTTGAAAAAAATAAAATTTCATGGGTAAATAATTTTAAAAATTTCAACGGTGGTAGTGACACCCTCGGTCCACCATTTAATTTAAAATTGAGTAACGAGTTTGGATCAAATTTGAAGTATTTTTTGAAGAATTTGTCATATTCAACCCTCAATATTTCAAAATATTCGAATTTTTTTCACGTTTCGATTCAAATCTCCATTTGACTACAAGTTCAAATTGAGTCAAAAATTGCAATGTTTACTTACAATCTATTTCAGAAAATTGATTTCTAGAAATTGCACTTAGATTTGCAATCACACCAAATAATTAAATTTTGGATATAATCAACAATAATAATAAGATTATTATTAGACCTGACAATCAGGTTGGGTGGGTGGGTTCAAGTTTGGATCACTTCGAGTTAGTTGTTTTGGTTTTTAGTTTTTTTAATCATCATTTTTTGGATCACTTTCAGTTTGGAATACTGACTTTTCAGGTCTCATATCACAATTAGGATTAAAAAATTGGACCAAAACTGAAAATTAAACCATAAGCTATTCAATATATTTGGTTTGATTTTTTGTGTAATCGCTTTGATTTTGATTTTTTAGTGTCACATCAATTTTGACTTTTTGGTCTCCTTACTTAAACTACATAATTGATATCATATATAATTCACTATATTGGTTAAGTTGACTTTTTCAGTATATTGGGTCAAATTTGACTGCTAGCCAAGTTTTAGTTTTAAGTATCTTAGATGGACTTATTTTTGCCTCAAATTCAATTCTTAGGTTTGTATCTAATGGTATTATTTATAGTCCAAAAAAAATACTAATTTTTGTTTCGGGTGGCACTATTCATTTCAGGAACTAAAATGGTCTAGAATGTGCTACAAAATTTTTGGGTTTTACATTCTTTTCAAGATTTGAGATGCCATATGATTTGATAATTAAAAAATTAAAAGAGCACAATTATGTAGCAACAGCAATGCAAGATGGTGGATAAGCTGTGAGTAGCAGAACAATGATGGATTATGGCATGGAGCGGAAAAAAAATCGAAAAAATATGCAAAAAATAGAAATAGTGAAATACACGTATACATTTTACGCCATTTAATTATTCTCTCATTTCACTTTTTACACTACAAGAAAATTAAGAAATAGCAACGGAAATTAGCAATCAAATTTGTTGAATTTTTATTAGCAACAGAACATTCGGTTGCAAATTTAATAGTTGGTATTTTTTAGCAATGAAATTAGAATTTTCGTTGCTATTTTTACCGAGTAAATAGCAACCGAAATCAATTTCCGTTGCTATATTTAACAACCGAATAGAAATTCCGTTGTTATTTATAGCAACCAAAATCAATTTTCGTTGCTATTTCTAGCAATTCGGCCAATATTTAAAAAAATGCAACGGTATGTTCGTCGCTATTCCGTCACTAAATTATTGCTGATTTTTTACACAAAATTACTTTTGCCTTTGAAGTTAGAAAATTAATATTTATGCAGAAGATAATATCTGACAATTGAAACAAATCAGACAGTATGTTACGATTACTTTCTAAAACTTTTCTCATCAAATTGGAGAACACCCCACCTCATGCTTAAGAACGCAGATGCAAATTTCACTTTCTAGCTCAAACTTTTTGTCGATGTCCAATTAACCTGAATTTGCCATCTTATTAATTGTGCTTGTAACTGTGGTTACTTTATACTTGCGTATTTATTCTGATAGCCACCACCAACAATGCTGCCATATGAGTTAGATACTCCAAACATGAGCACATACAGCACCTCATATCCTCGTTTAAATTTGGAGAGTAAATCCAAATTTAATAATATTTTAACGATGTTACACTTTTTCTTATTCAAAATTTAAGAATAGAGCATATGTGTTACTTCCCTAAGAAGATGTGCACGGGTAACGTACAAATTGAAGGAATGCTATAAAATAAATCCAAAAAGGCAATAGACTGCACAGTTTAAAATTATCTTCCACCCACAAACACCAGAAGAAGCCAACATTAGAGAAATTTGATATAGGAATGCTAACTTAAGCCACAAATTGCATGACAGAATAAAGGTTTAGCTACAGATAATGAATAAGACAAACGCTTACTTGTAGGGTGCCACCTCCAGAAGTACTTTCACTATCATCAGAAACACTGACGATTGTCCATGGTTCAGAAGCATTCCAATGAAAATCAACAACCTTGTTCCTGTACGCAAACACATGGATCAAATACAAATATGGCACTGAAATCTTGTTAAAGTAAACAAACAAGATGTGAAAAGCTGAAAACATCAGCAGATTGAGGTATCGCATGATGTCCTGTCAAATGAAAGGTGAAAACATGAGAAGCACAGAAATTCATGCAAAAGAGTCCATACAGGCCCAGCATGTCGGAAAATAAATCCTGGTGGAGCATTCGGCAATTTCAATCCACCAGACTCTTGCTTTTTAACAACCTGAAGATGATGAAACTATCAAGGTGCAACTTTAAAAGAAAATGAAAAATGCCAACTCCACAATTAGGACAATTTGTTTGGCTTCTATCAAACTGGTGATTGCTTTCCTAGTTATTCTTTTTTTTAATTTATTATTATTATTATTATTATTATTATTTTGTATTTATAGGATTGCGCAATAGAAAGAGAGAGGTGATGTCCTGAAGAAAAATGCACTGGAATAGTACCTTCTCATAATACCATCCTCTGCAGAACTGCCAAAGATAGAAGACTTGTCCGGAGACCACTGGAGACAAAATGCATAATCTTGTTGGATAAAAGACTCTTTGTGTAAACATTCAACAAAATTAACAAGTAAATTAATTGTAAGGAAAAAGAATTTCCAGACCTGTACACAGAGAACAGCAGCAGAGTGACCTTCTAATTTGTGAACAAGTGATCCAACCCCGCAAGAAGTGTGGCTACGGTGATCAAACATCTGAATTATATTATCAGCAGATCTGAATGAAAAGGGAAACGTGTAAAGACATACAAGGGGTAAGATAAACTTAAATTGATTAAAACACAAAGGTACAAGCAACTACAAATGAAACAGGCTACACACACACCACCAGACATCCCATATCATTCCTCATGATAAAGCATATGCATAGATGGACTAGACATTCACATGATGTAGATTACATGCAAAAGAAAAAACACGAAATATCAAGTACCTGTCAGAATGAGATTTATATCATGAAGATTCCAATCAACACAATGAAGATCAGCCTTATGAGCTTTCTCAACCTGCCACATTTAGGAGGAGGAAAAAGATAGAGAGAGAGAGAAGCAATGCTAAATATATGATCATGGGAAGAACAGACTCAGATCTGACCATTAAATGCCAATTGGAAAAGTAACTGCAATTGTCAGAAAAGAAATCACATAAAAGGCAAGGCAAAAACACAGCATAACAATCAGTAAAGATGACCATATATGCAAGTAAATTGCAAGAAAATCAAATAGACTTATCTATGTATAATATTTATATAGACATTTGTATGAGAATACTGGCTGTCCAGTGTAGCAATACCCCATATTTATAGGTAATACAACTCCATCAAACTTTGGTCCCAAACTAGTTAGTGCCTCGGGCTATAATATGTATACTTCCTCCATATGTTTCATCTACAGCCAAAATTGCCAGGATCCATCATGAAACCAAGCACATCCATACAAACTCAGCCCCGTCATTATCTATGCCAGTAAGTTGGCTAACTCTTCTGGTTTGAGTTCTCTCCCCAATTGACAGAGACCTTTTAATGTGCATCATGCACATATTATCACAAAAGTAAAAGTGTGTTAAGAACAAGCAATAAGCATGAAGAGAAAGATCAAACCTCGACAACAGGTCTGAAGCCAGTTCTTGCATCCCACAGTATAAGACAAGAATCATCACTGACACTACAGAACTCATGGGCACTACACATAAAAAATAAGTAGCAGGTGAGGAAATCTTGGGAAAAGAGGTGAAGGAGACTTCTGTTCTATCAATCAACACACACACACACACACATAGAGAGGGAGAACAGGAGGTCTAGGTTTGAATTAAAAGTCCTACCTATATGGCATGTGGTAAATAACATCAAACGGGATAGAAATTCATGAATGCATAATTGCTTGGAGACATTAATAAATGCGATTGTTGCCAGGGATACCTTGACGGATAGAATTGAACATCTTCAACAGTGTCTTCATGCCCCTTGTAAGAACCTCATGATCCAATACTCAGACCATCATTGCCCCCAACAGCTTTAGAAGTGTGTTTGGCATTGAAGCTAAAAGAACCAGGAGACTCTGTGGAAACTGGCTCAGTTGCCAAGGTAGAGATACGATCTTGTATACTCCACAAAACCACTAGCTTATCCTTACCTAGCATAAAACTTGTGAGATAAATAGTGCATTTAATTGAAGCCAGGAAAAGATAAAACCAGACAAGAAAAGCAATTCGCAATTCAGCTGATGCAAGTAAGCAATAACGGTAAGCATCATAAAACTCCCACAGAAGCAAAAGCTGTCCATATATTCGTGCAAGCTTATCTGTGCTTCTAAGTTAGAAACATAGGTAAATCTGGACAATAGCATCTGATTAGTAATGCAGTATTTTTGCAAGTTCCTAAACTTGGAAATATGTTTTAGGCACTTCAAATGCACAACATAATAATCACAACTACAGAACGAAGCAAAGTTTATTGAGTCTCAAATATAAGATTATACAAGAGTGTCTTAGAAGTAAATAATCTAAATAGCAAAATTTCATATCCAACCTCCAGAGAGCACACAGAAATCAGTTGGGCACATAGCAAGAGCAAATTCAGCATTATCTTTATGCCCATTCGATAACTACAAGATTATATACTAGGTTAGCAAGTGCTTTGAATAGAAAACAAAGCAAGCAAAAGAAAAATCAGTGAAAAGTATAAAATCCTGCATGCAAATAGAAAATGAGAACTCAAGGGCCATTAAAATCGCAGTACGTGGTTACAAGTCAAAAGGTACAAATACCATTATGACAGTTATAGTTTAGACTAATATATTCGAGACACGTTGTTACATTTAAATACAGCTATAAACATATAGACAAAAGAATTTAAGTATAATCATAAGTTATAACATGCAAAAAAATACGGAGCAACTAATGATCTCAAAATTCTGTTCTTGTAAAAAATAAATATTTACATCAGGACTATCAGTGTGTGTAGCCACTATCTTACTGTTCTGAGACAGTTCCCTGAGTCTGTTCACCTGTAAAATTCACAATCAAATGCTTAAATGTTCATATATATCTGCAAAATGATGAAGAATGACGATAATTAAGTTAGATGATTTGTATAGTTAATTAGATGTTCATATGGAAGAAAACAGATATTACTGGAACGTAAATTGCAGATAGAAAAATCCAAGAGAGATTGATAGACACAAAAAAAACTGAAGATTCCACAACCTGAAGTAGTTCGATAACCTTATAAATCTTCATTAAAGCAGCAAAAATAAAATGGAAGAAACTAACATCAAATACAAGAAAATCAAATCATCTATAGCATTTACTCCTTTCATAATGCAAATCCTGGAATCATAGAAGGCAAAAACTATATTTTCCAAAACATAAAAGACATAATTTCTTTAGCAGGTAATGCAAAAATCAAGTCCAGCTTCAAAAGCAAATCATATTGCCTGTTCAGAAAGGTAGAGAAGCTGAAGAGTCTTGTATGTTGCCCGCTCCAGCTGCAGACCCCATCTATCAGTTAAAAAATTTAAAAATTAAGGATCAATACACAAACATTTGAAAGTTTAAAGACTGCTCATGCATTAGTGTCTATTGATATGCACCCTCTCAGATATTTCAAATTAAGGAGACAAAAATCATTTACATGCAAAAATGCTTGTAATAACAGATAAATTATCTGACAAATATATACAGAAACCATTACATTTGCTATGGAGCAGGAATCTCATGCATTTACCATATACAGTAAAATCAGATAAGTACATTTCTGCTCATTAAACATTTTACACCAGGTCCAATCTCATCTGAACAGCACGGATCTTACTTCAAGCCATCAAACGACATTTTTCACAAATCCTAATACTATTACAACACGAAATGCTTCTACCCTCAGTTTTTTTGGGAAGTTATCGAAGCACTGAATAACAGTAACATAATAAATATTTGAAAACCTAGTCATTTTTTGGCAGAGTTGAAATCCAGAAGTAAAAATGACATAGAATTGAGGTGACTAGCATTAAGAGAACTGAGGACTCAAAAGCCACTGCAAAAAAGAGATGAATTCCTCGCCTTTACTCAATTATTCCACATTCTTCACAACCAAGCACACATAAAAGCAATAAGTTGAATTTAACGTAATACAATGAAGATGAAAATGAAATTACGTGAGTTCATAAAGCATAGAATAAGATCACAAGGTCGAAATTTCCTCTTTTTGTTACACCAATTGCCAAATGATTCATAATCCGAAAAAAAAAAAAAAAAACAACGCAGGAAAGAATATAAAAAAATTTACTAGAAATAGAAGAGAGAGTTGAGCAGACATAATAAAAAAGCACAAGTGTTTCAAAATTACAAATGTAAAAACTAGGAGCTAGACAGCTAATAATAGGCATTTCTCAAAACAAACGAATTAAATAAGAAGAAACCCTAAAAGAAGAGAGAAAATTGAGCAGAGACCGGCAAGAGAGAGAAGGCCAAACAAGGTTGTGATTGGCAAGCCCGATCTAACAATCGCCGGCGAGTGAGGGGCGATGGAGGGCACCGGGAGATTCGTCTTGCTGCGAGGAGTCATCCGTTGGTGGTGGTGTTGCCATCTGCCGCCGCCTGTCGACGGAGAGAGAGGAAGAAGTTTCGGCCACGAGAGAGAAAACCGGCGTTGCCAGGGAGTTGGACGCCACAGACGGAGGAGCAGCAGTGGCGCGCGAGCTGCTGCCGAGGTGGATGGCCGGCGCAACCGCTGGTCGTCCCTTCCCTCGTCGCCTCAGTCCCGATTTCCCTCTTCGTTTCTGTGTCTCTCTTTTTTTTTTTTTTTTTTTTCATTGCAAGCCTATACTAATTTTCTAAGTGTTTCTAGAAAGCTTTAAAAATATGTAGTCTTCCTATAATAATATTGTTATTATTAATATTATTATAATTATTATGTATCACTAAATAAATTTTTAATCTCATTATTATTATTCTTATTATAATTAATTATTATATATATAGTTCTTTATTTTGTTACATACATGTGTGCATTGGTTTATATTTATAAATTCAAAACCTAATATTTATATTTTTTTTGCATTATCTCCTAATAAATCGATCCTTTCGAACCAATACCAAAAGTGATATGCATATACTAAACTATTTTCAAATAACTCGCATTTCGGGGCATCACAATTTATTATTATATAAAATTAGTAAAAATATATTTCGGTAAATTATAATTAATATTTTACAGAATCGATTTTAATTATGAATAGTTGAAAGCTATCATGTTTGGTAAAATGGATATAATGTTTTTTTTTTCTTCAAGACTCATATTATTTACTGTACTTTATTTAGAGAATTCTATTATTATTATTATTATTATTATTATTATTATTATTATATATTTATTTTATAATTATTTTTTTATTACTAAAATGTATTTTGGTTTAAATTATAAATTAAAAAACCTAAAATTTATACTTACTTGTATCACATCCTTAATAAATCGATCCCTGCAAATCAATATCAAAAGCACTATTCACATATTAAAAATATTATCAAGCCACTCGAGTTTTGGAGCATTACATTATACCTAGGGAAAACAAGAAATAGTAACAAAAAGTTTTTCTGTTGCTATTTATTTATTCCGTTGCTAAACTCCATTGCTATTTCGAAACTTAATTACATTAAGGTTAATAATTTAGCAATGAAAATAGAATTCTTTAGCCTAATTTACAGGCCTTAAAAAAATTCAGTTGTTTGAATAGCAACAGAATTCAATTTCGTTAGTAATTTTGCAACGAAATTTTTTTCCGTTGCTAAATTAGCAATGAAACTGAATTCTGTTGCTATATTACGGAGCTGGAAAATTTTAGTTGTTAGAATAGCAATCGAATTCATTTATCATTGCTAATTTAGCAATGAAATTAAATTCCATTGCTATTTTCACAACTGGATTTTTTAAGGTCACTTATTTAGCAACGGAATTTAAATTTTGCTGCTAATTTAGCAACGAAAATTAAATTTCATTGCTAAATTTCGTTCCAAAATTTTGCACTATCTTTTGCCACCAAATTTAGCAACAGTTATCGAATTTCGTTGCTAATTTTCGCTGTTATTTTTTGATGCAAAAAAATTCTACGCTTTTTAGCAACGAAATTCCACCATTTTTAGTTCGTTGCTAAATAAATTGAAATTAATCAATTTTAGCAATGAAAGTTATTTTCCATTGCTAAATAGCAACGGAAATCACTTTCCGTTGCTAGTTTCATATTTTCTTGTAGTGTTATTTCTTTTCTTTAATTTTTTGCTGCTCAAAATTTAAACAATTAGACATTTCTTTTTTTTTTCAATTAAATTTAATTTTTACATAAAATTGGAATAAGAATATTAATAAAATGGTATAGTGTTAATATATGTGTGTGTGCACGTGTATACATATTTATAATTTTTGAATAAATATGACATAAAATAAATTATATAATAGACCGATTATAGTCATTGACTTAGCACTCTCGGCCAATCTTTCTGTATTAATAAGCTAATCAAGTAAGATTATAATGAACCACTAACTAATAAATAACCATTTACAAGCGAAAAAAAATTCAATTTATTGATAATTATATGAACTAGAAAAGCCCGATCTAAGCTAATCAATATAAAACAAGAGTGATTCAAACCAAATCATGTATTTACTTAATACAACAACCTGTTTTAGTATTGTTATATTAATTACCACTTGCTTTTAATTTTATCAAATAATTATGGATTTGATATCTTCAATTAGTTGTATGTTATTTAATTAAATGAACAACAGTGTCCATTGAATGTATAATAAATAACAATGGAGATATATTTCTCTAAGTTACAGTAAATAACATGAATATTACATATAATTAAAGAGAAAATCAAATTAAGTATGAAGAATCTCATAGTAATTGAATGAATTTTATCCTTAAATTAGCATTTAACCAAAATAAAAAGGATTTAGTCACTCATGATTATAGACAAAAGCAAGATAAAAATTTAAAGCTAAAAATCCTTGTTACATAGATTTGGAAAAAAAATAAAAGAAGAAGATGAAAATGAAAATCACGTCCTTTTTTCCTAACACAACTCCAAAAATTAAGGAAAATAGTTTAATCTCATCCAAGCAAGGAAAATAAATCAAAATATTTAATTATAAAATCCAAACTTTCTAAAATTACTACCTGCCAATCCCTAAATTATAGGTTAAATATTCCTAAAAGTGGATTGGAGTATGGCTGGTGACTAAGGCAACTCTCACATAAAACAAAATTCTTGATAACTCTGCCCTGTAGATTTTTCTTTTAACATTTAGAAAGGCTAAGACTTGGATTTGCACAAGCTCTGCACTATCAACTTCTCTCTTAACCTTGGGCAAGGCTAAGACATTATTCTACCCAATTAAGCTCTTTTGCATTCAAACTACTCCAAATTCCTTTGCCGTTCCAAATCAACTCCAACATGGCACAAATGTTTTCTTTTTACTGATCAAATCCTACTATGTCCAAAATCACAAAACAAGTGAAAGGTACCAAGATTGACTAAAAATCAGTGTATGAAAGTAAACAAAAATCAATTAGTAACATGCAATTTTGGACATTTATCAAATTCCCTGTAACACCCTAATCACTCCTAACACTGTACCGGTGTACTAAAAATCAAAAGTTTTTTTTTTCAACTTAATCTTTTCATTTCAATACCTTATTAACGTTTACTTAATCATTTTGATAACACTTTGCCGATGACATATAACTGTCCAATTTACTATGCAATTAATAAAACTTTTGCAATATGACGACTATACATATCACAAGCCCCCTGAAATGCAGACAACCACACAACCTCTCAGAGGCATAACAATCAATAATATCTAATATAAACATTCATTCAATCTCATATATCTTCAATACAAGATTTACTAATATACCTCCTATTTATAAATTACATAACCTAAATACAACTTACTAAAATAACTTCAGTTTAACATTACATATCCAAAGTAAAGTTTATATTCATATATACATGCCAAAATTTATACAATAAGAGCTCTTAAAAGAAATCTTGTAAAGAGTATTCCTACTCCTGCTCCTGCTTACCCGTACGTAGTAAAAACTACACGCTGAGCACTTAACATGCTTAGTGGTGACTACTAATCGATACATTTCCTAACATTATCATCATTATTCTGAAATAATAACTTATAAAATCTCATAAAATCATTTATTTACTTACTAAATATCGATTTGACCTTTTTCTATAATATTATTCATTTTAATCACGTAATTATAATTTTGCCATTAAAAGCTTACTTATGATCTTTAAACTAATAATTGAAGCGTTTTACATTCTTATATACTTAATTTGACATTAATATGTAAAATTATATTTTAGTCTTTGTTGACTATACAAGTCACTTTTTTAGATAATTTAATTACTATCTGACTATTTTATCTTTATTTAAGCGATTCTTACTTAATTTGCTTACTTTTCACACTTTTGGAAAAAATTACTATCTTGCCCCTAAACTTTCTTTTCTTTTCATTTTAGTCCTTTTTCACCTTTTATTCATTCTTTTCATTGTATTTTCACTTCTTTATCAATTTATTTCCATTATGCCCCTAGTACTGACCCGACAGAAAATCTTAGACCGGATACACGGAACATAGACCCCAGGGGACCACTAAAAAGAGAAATAATTTCCAAGAAATCATTCTCATAACACTACACTTTTCACTTTCACTTACACTAAAAACTATGGAGATCAAAGATCCTACCTATAGCAAAGCAAGTCGCCATGACTTGCATCGTGGTAAAGGTTGTTCCTATGGCTAGCCAACTATATCCAGAACTAGTTTTTACTGCCAGATTAATTATAAGGGCACAGTAATAATTACTTTATTTACCTTTTTAATTTTTTAAAAAAATTCAACGGTTGACTTTTTTATTTCTTTTTCATTGACTATAATTTAATTTCATAATAATTCACATTTTTTAACATTTTTATGCAATTGTTCACTAATAATTCAATATTTTCTATTATACATATTCGTATTAAATTCTAAATAAAGTTTTAATAATTTCAATAAATTCCACTAAAATTTATTTATACATTATTCATTATTTACTATCATTTTCCACTAAAATAATCAATTATTTCACATTATTTCACAATTTTCACTATAATCATAATCATTACATAAGCTTTAAAATTCCAAAATAAATTTCAATAATTCAATAAAAATTCATGGGCACCATTTATCATCTCTACACTTAATTTAAGCTAACATATATTATTTTCATGCAAAAATCCCATTACTTTCTCTTTCTATACAATTCGGCCATCATTAATTTCCTCCTAAAAAAAATTCTTTCTTCCATTTTAGCTTTTTATTCATCTTTTCTCTAGTTTAATTTTAATTACCCTAAGCAAATTTCATCTTTTAATGACTTTTAAAATTTTTACCCTAATTACATAATTAAGAAAAATTCATAAACTTAGAAAATGTAAAGATTAATTAGCCACTTACTATTTTCTCTTGAATTAGGAAATCTAAGCTTCATTTTCCTTGCCTTTATCCTTTGGAACACTCCCTCCTTCTTCACCACCTACATAGGCCGGCCATTAATCCTTAGTTTCTCTTTTTTTTTTTTTGTTCTCAAATGCAAAATTCAAGCTCATAATCAAATTCTACACCTAAAAATCTATGGAAAAATATTAAAGAATCAAATTAAAATACTAAAATTCTCAAGATCCAACTTACCCCTTTTTTCTTTCTTTACTTGTTTTCTCTACTTGCTTTGCCCAAATCAATCAAGAGAATCTATTTTAGTGATATAAAGAGATGGAACTACAACTCTTAAGTTAAGATCTAAGGAGAAATTTGAGTGGTTATGGAACAAGAGAGAGAAGAAAGGGAGAGTGAATTCGGCCTAGAGAAGAAGGAAGAATACACAACAATTTTTTGGAGTTTTCTCTAGATTTTAAGCCTTTATATATCTCACTAATGGACCCAAAATTGGGCCAAACCAATGGGCTTAGCCCAATTCTTTCTTAAGGTCTATTTAGGCCTTTTTAAAGTCCAATCAAATTTCTCTCTCTTCCAGCCATCAAATCACTCCAAAAATAATTCCATCACTCTTACCATATCAAAAATAGCTAGCACATAAATTTTTGGCTCAATTAGAGTGCGTTATCGGTTCAATTCAAACTTATCGGTCCGATTCGATAACTGCCGATATCATAAAAAAATTCCATTCTCATCACTAAAATATTCTACATAAAAATTAATGTAGGCATACAAAATCTAGTAATTTTTGGAGTTCGTTTACTATTTTTAATAAGTTATGCAAAATCAAGTCACCTTCCCTACCAGAAAAATTGACTCACTACCTTTTTCGTATTGTTGACCTTTGAAGGCTCATTTGACCTCAATTTCACTTCAAATTTCAACCCCGGACTCACCATGACCCGTAATTTTTGATGGTCCAATAAAATATTTTTGACTTTTGGGTGTCCTTTTAGGCCCGAAAAACACTATTCACCATAGGGAAGTACTGTTCACAGCTGACCCGGTGTTGAGGCTATTATATTTCTCCCCTATTAAAAGAAATTTCGTCCTCGAAATTTACCTGAACTGAAGAGTAGCAGATACTGCTGTCTTATCGTTGCTTCGGGTTCCCACGTTGCTTCCTCGACATTGTGGTGATGCCACAGAACTTTTACCAATGGGATCTGTTTGTTCTGAAGCTGACGGACTTCTCTAGCCAAAATCTTTACTGGTCTTTCCCCATAGTTCATATCAGTCTGAACCTGTATCTCTTCTGATGCTATCATATGACTCAGATCAGACCTGTATCTACAGAGCATAGATAAAAAATTGGAGGACATCATGTATCTTCTCCAAAGCAGATGGCAATTTCAACCTGTAGCCCACGGGACCCACTCACTGAAGTACCTCATACAGACCAATGAATCTAGGGCTTAACTTGCCCTTCTTTCCAAATCTCAAAACTTTCTTCCATGGAGATACTTTCAGAAAGACCTTATCTCTAACCTGGAACTAAATGTCTTTTCTCTTTAAATTTGCATAGGACTTCTGACGATCCATTGCTTCCTTCAATCTGCTTTTAATAATCTGGACCTTTTCTTCAGAGTCACACAAGTCTGAACCCAAAAGCTTCCTCTCACTCAGTTTAGTCCAGCATAAAGGAGTTTTGCACTTCCTGCCACACAATGCTTCAAATGGAGCTATTTTCAGACTAGATTGATAACTGATGTTGTAGGCGAACTCAGCTAATAGCAAACGTCTTTCCCAATTATTGCCAAACTCAATGACATAACATCTAAGCATATCTTCCAAAGTTTGAATTACCCGTTCTGATTGACCATCAATCTGAGGATGGAATGTTGTTCTAAGACGAAGTCTAGTACCCAAAGCATCTTAAAAACTCTTCCAGAAATGGGAAGTAAACCTGGGATCCCTATCTGACACAATGGATGTGGGTACTCCATGCAATCTAACCACTTCTTTTATGTAAAGTTCGGCTAGCCTGGTCAAAGAGAAATCCATCAGTACTAGTAAGAAGTGTGCTGATTTGGTGAGACAATTAACTATTACCCAAATGGCATCATGCTTCCACTGAGTCATAGGTAGCCCAGTCACAAAATCTATGATCACCTGATCCCATTTCCACTCTGGAATAACAAGTGGTTGAAGAAGTCTAGAAGGAACTTGATGCTCTGCTTTTACCTGTTGACATGTCAGACATTTACCCATAAATTTAGTCACATCACGCTTCATGCCCGGCACCAATAGTAGACTTTCAAATCCTGGTACATCTTGTTACTTCCAGGATGTATAGCATAGCTACTATGGTGTGCTTCAGTCAAAATCTCTCTCTTCAAATCTTCCTGAGCTGGCACACAAAGTCTTCCTTTATAATAAAGGCTTCCATCATTGGACAATGAATAATCACTTTCACTACTCTGTTGAAGCTTATTTACAATAGCCATCAATATGTCATCTTCTTTCTGAGCTACTTTCACTTTATGCATAAAGTCTGGTTTAACTCGTAGTTCAGCTATTATAGCTCAATCTGCTGCCAAACTTAAGCTAGTATTCATTGCCCGAAGAGTTGACATAAATTTTCTGCCAAGTGCATTGAAGGATTGCTTCAATCTTTGAAGGATCTATTTTAATGCCCTTTGCAGAAATGACATGACCCAAAAAGGATACTTTATTCAACCAAAAGTCACATTTGTTGTGTTAGTGTAAGCCCTAGCCCCAATGCATTGTAATAAAATACTTTAATTAATAAAATGAGGCAATTGTTTTATCTATTGTATTCCTGTGCATGTCAATTGATAAAACTATCCAAGAATGTCGTTTCGGTTTAAGTTATCATGTGTGAGGCACATGGTTGTAAGACCTTGAAACAAATGAGACTTCATTCTAAACATCCCTAGTCAGTCATTGTTATAGGAATAACAATGAATTAAGACTAGTATTCTCTCTCTGATATTATGAGTTCTGTCTTACGGATCATTAGGACAAGAGTGTCAATCAGAGATCATAGATACATGTTAAAGAACATGGTATCTGGATACGATCTGTTCATGAGAACACTACATGGTACAAGTTATAAGTGTTTCTCATATGCAAGTTTTGTATCGGAGTTCTTAGACCTGAAATCTCTATGAAACTCTTTATGAATTACTGTGTACTTTGACATACACCTAACGTACTCGTAACAGAGTGACAAGTACGGGTATGATTGGGTATGCATTGATTCATGTTAGAGAGCATGAGAGAAGTGAAGGGATTACCCCTCTCATTAAGAGAGAAAATATCATCGGCCACTTGGTTAGTGAACTGAGAAGTGTATGGCCATACCGAGATGAAATAATGAGTAATCATTATTTATTTGAGAGTTCAGTGTCACTGGAATATCAAGAAAGGAATTAATAAGGATGACTAGTTCCATGCCTTATATTAATTCTGATATTTATGGGTAAGGGACTATGCAAAATTGCATTAGGTCACTAAATGCCATATGCATTTTTATTTAATTTGGAATGCTATAATATCTTGCTAGAGAATATATATAGCCTTTGAATTAATTTATTAATTCATTGCCAATATTAAATGGACCTATAGGATCGCACACAAAGCATTGGGCTTAAAATATTTAAATTAATGTGTGTAATGGGTTATTAGATTGCTATTGGACCTTGTGCCATGAGAGAGAGAAATTCAGCCCACAAGGTTTAATTTCAATTAATTAAATGTCATGTATTAATTTAATTAATTGAGTATTAAAGCCTAAAGACATATTTATCTAATTAAATCATCTAAATGAAATTTGATGTGGCCGAAATTCCTAGAGAAATAACAAGGAATTTCGGCACATGTATAGTTTTATTTAAGTGATTTATTAAATTTAAATGACATATCTTTTATCCTAAATTAAGTGATATTATTTGATTAAATGTCTTTTGTTTTTATCTTGGATAAATTAAAAGAGTTTTTATCAATAAATATTACTTATTTTAATTAAGTGATAAAGGCAAATATTAATTATCTTTAGCTAATATTAATTATCTTGAGGTAGTATATTTGAGATTAATCACTTAAAGGAAAAGAGAGATATTTTTTTGTGGGAAAAAATGTGAAACCCTAGGGGATTTTTTCTATGTTTTGCGTGAACTCTCTCTCTCTCTCAAAGAATTTATTTTAGCCAATTTTCACAAGGAGAAAGGATAGTTCCTCATTCTCTTGTGATCTTGGGTAGTAATAACAACCTAAAAGAAGTACAAAATCAAATTTTGTAGCTTCAAACCATTGCCTTTACACAATACCGAAAAAGAGAGCTAGCAATCTCGATTTTAAGTCGTCGGTGCAATTGTGTGTGTGAGAATAGAGGGAGTGGCAAAAAAGGCTATTCCTTGGCATTGGTGATTGAGATCTAAGGTGGATAAAGTCATCTTAGTTGCTGGGCATCACCAAATTCAATTTTCAAAAGGCATCATAAGTTGTAAGTTCTACAACCCTAAAATTGCATGTTTTGTTTCTTGCTTTGGAATTGTATGGTATGTATGATAAAAATTTTTGTTTTTCCGCTGTGCTATCATCACATTCATACCATGTCATATTCCATCAGTGGTATCAAAGCCTAAACATGCTTATTTTAGTGCTTTAGATGCATGAAAAAATTAATTAAAAATCGTTATTATGAAAACCTGCAAATCTGAAATTTTCTGTTTTGAGTTTTTTGCATTGTTTTGGTGAAAAAACGATTTTAATTGATTAGATAGATATTATAATTAATATTACATGTTAATATACTGTCCTAAGATGTTATTAGGGCTGGTAATGGTCGGATTTAATTATTTATACCTGATGGTACATGTTAATTATGAAACTAGGTGCTAGTTGGCATGTAAATTACTAGTTTAACAACTAGTTTTCAAAATTAAGTGTAAAATTGATTTTGGCATGTTTGTAAGTGATTTTTAAAGATTAAATATCAGGTCTGGACATATTTTAAATTTGGTTTTAATTCTGGTCCATGACAATTTAATTGATTAATTTTAAAATCACTTAAAACTATGACTAGTTTGTGTTTGTTACATGTTTAATCAAGATTGTTTGTTTTGTTTTGATTAAAATGGTAAAAACACATTTAGATCAGATTGGTACATAACATTAAATCAATATTTATGGAATTATTTAGATTATTAAATGACTCATAAAATTGATTTAAATGTTTGTGCATTTTATGGCATTACATAAGCATTAAACAACTAGTTTTGTTGTTTGTTTGTTTTTGCATGAATGTCGTGTACTATATATGTGTTCTTCATGATTTTATATTTTTAATTCATGTTAGCACATATTATATGTATTTTTAATGTTTATGGGCTGTATGACATAAAATTAAAAATGGCAAAATTGGAAATTATACTAGAGTTGATTTATAGCACAAATCTAACTAGTTAGTGTTTTGGGCTTTTAAGAAAACTTATTCAATAAGAGGATTTAGTCCATTGGGCTTTGGCCCAGGCCCATCATGGGGTCTTCTCTTAAAGGTTCAAGTACATAATTTCCATTAATGGGCTTGGCTAAATTAATTAAAATTGGACTTTGTTTTATCCATGAATGCTATGTATATTTATTTGCTAATTTGGTATGATGAATGGATATGCATGGTGCATTCATGGGCCCTGGGTTTTGTAATTAAATATGGTCTGTGAGCCATTATATTTTGTTGTAAAAGTTTTTCATTTATTTCTTAGAATAGAATATACTTGAAGACTTTGTAAATCAAGATGAAGCCCACCGGAGTGGAGAAGCCCAACTCGAAGATTCTTATGTAATAGTATAGAATCTTAGTTGTAGGTTTTTGGGCCCATGTTTGTCATGCTTTACTTTATGCAATTATTTATATATGCATGCTATATATGGATGACAAAGCGTATGCCATGGAAGCTGTAATAAAATTAATCCCTAAAATAGTAAGTCACAAAGTTGCCTTCCTAATTCGAAACATGTCAAGGCATCGATCATCGGTCACGTAGACTAGGAGTCCTAGATGCGCCCGATTATCTTTGTGAGGCATGGGTTGTGAATGTAGGTTGGACTTATCATGGAAAGGGATGCCCGGACCTAGGCAACTAATAAATGGGTTGTGCTATAACATCTTAAGATGTTAGTGGGAGCATAGTAGTATTTCTGGTCCTATATGTGGACGACATCCTTCTCATTGGGAATGACATTCCAACATTGCAAAAGGTTAAGCAATGGTTGGGAAAATGTTTCTCAATGAAAGACTTAGGTGAAGCCGAGACAATACTTGGTATTCAAATCTATAGAGATAGATCGAATCGGCTCTTGGGACTAAGTCAAGAAAAGTACATAGACAAAGTACTAAAGCATTTTAGTATGGGAGACTCAAAGAAAGGGTACATACCTTTGGCTTTGGGAGTTCCTTTGACTAAAGAACAGTGCCCTAAAACCAAAGAGGAAAGGGATAACATGAGTAGAATCCCATATGCATCTGCTATTGGATCTATCATGTACGCTATGTTATGTACTAGATTGGATGTTGCTCATGCACTGAGTATAACCAGTAGGATGTTGTCAATGAAGACCACCACAAACTAATCTAGGTAAGAGTGGAAAACTCTATTCATCAGATCCATGAAAGCTGCTGGTGCATTTGTAAGCCCAAATGGCATGACCAAAAACTCATAGTGGCCATACCTAGTATGGAAAGTAGTCTTGGGCACATTAGCTTCCTTTACTCCCATTTGATAGTAATCCGATCTCAGATCTATCTTGGAGAAGATACCCGTGCCCTTAAGCTGATCAAATAGGTCTTCGATGCGAGGGAGGGGATACTTGTTCTTTATCGTCACTTTATTCAGTTGCCGATAATCTATGCACAGTCAAAGAATCCCATCCTTTTTCTTTACAAATAAGACAGGTGCTCCCCAAGGAGAAGTGTAAGGTCTGATAAATCCCTTGTCAAGTAACTCCTGAAGCTGAATCTTTAACTTTTTCAATTCTGCAGGTGCCATTCTATACGGAGCAATAGAAATAGGTGTAGTACCAGGAGTGAACTTAATGGAGAATTTCACCTCTCTGTCAGGTGGTAAGCCTGGAAGCTCATCTGGGAACACATCCTGGAACTCCCTAACAGTAGGTACATCTGACACCTTTAAGCTATCTTTCTTTACTTCCACTACATAACACATAAATGCTTCACAGCCTTTCTTGATCAATCTTTTTGCTGCAATAACTAATATCACATTAGACAGAAAATTAGATCTCTCACCCACAACAGTGATGTAATCACCATTCTGAAGCTGTAAGGTAACTCTTTTCTTTCTACAGTCAACAGTCGTTTGGTGGGCAGATAACCAGTCCATCCCTAAAATCAAATCAAACTCACGGAAAGGCAATTCAATGAGATTAGCCAGGAATACATGTCCCTGGACATTGATAGGACACTGTCTATAAATCTTATTTACTACCACACTATGCCCTAGAGGATTACTCACCAAGATATCCTGGTCCAAGTAGGCCTCTTTCATCCTTTTACCCCATGCCAGTTTTATGCTAATATATGAGTGTGTGGAGCCAGGATCTATCAATGCATATACAGAATCAGATAACAGGATAAACTTACCCACTATCACATCAGGAGCATCCTCCTTTTCTCGGGCTCTGGCAGCATAAGTCTGTCCCCCTGACTGCCTCGATTCCTAAGATGACTGGCCAACTGGTCTGGAGGCTGAAGGTCTAGGAGCAACTCCCCTACCACACTCACGTGGTGTAAAAGATCCAGTACTAGAAGCTAGTGAAGCTACTGAAGCAGTATATATTATAAGGCAATCTCTGATCTGACGCTCTCTGGACCCACACTTAAAACAGGCTCCTATCAGAAATCTGCACTCCCCAAAGTGCATCCTACCACAATGCTCACACTACACTGCTGACCCACTATCTCTGCCTTGAGGTGTACTAGATGCTGAAGTGGTAGTAGACTTGCTGCGGGAGGCGCTACCCTATCCTCTACCTGCTAGTGGGTGGCCCTGAGGTGTCTGCTGTCCTTTCTGCCTTTTACTCAGCCCTGTCTTTCAACTGCTCTATCCCTATTTTCTCTTTTACTGAAATTGGGGCTGCCTTTCTGCTTGCTCAGCCTGAGTAGTTTCTAACTTGAGTGCTATATCAATCATGGACCGCAAATTAGGATAATGCTGGGCCCCAATAATTTTATCTTAGCTCTGTGTACAATCCCCTTTCAAAACGCTAACATAGTCTTTCTTCTGTAGCCAAACCCTTATCCAGATAAGCGCTCAAATTCTCTATCATATTCTACCACAGAACGATTCCCCTGTCTCAATCTCCAGAAGGCATCCTGCATAGTAATCTTATACTCAGACCCAATATACTTCTTTTTAAACTGGTCAATAAAGAATTCCCAATTCAACTGGTCTGCAGGTGTGTGTCTCCTGATTGAATCACACGAAACGAAAGCTGGACCCCTGTAATAATGCAATAATACCCTCGAACTTCTCCTCTAAGGGACTGTGGGAGATTCAAAAAACCTCTTTATTTTAAATAACCATGCCTCTATAGCTATTGGCGTCAAAGGGTCCTGGCCTGAAAAATCCTCAGCTGCTAATCTTTTCAACTGCTCCAATATAGGCTTCTTTCTAGGCGGAGTAGGCGGCTGAACCTGAATCACTGGCGGTAGTACTTGAGCCTGTGCAGCTTGGAGTTGCTGCTGGATGTGATCGGACATTAACTTAAGAAAATCTAATTAAAGAGGAGGAGGAGGAGGAGGAGGCGCTACTGGCGAAGGGTGTCTGCTGCTGTGTGACCTCCTGCTGCCCTATATTATTGGAGGCCTCGCTCCTATTATCTCCAATCTCTCGACTTTGCTCTCCATACATCTTTTTACTATAAAACAGAAAGGAGCAAGAATGAATTGAATCCCAAAACAACTTCTCAAAATAACAATTAGCATGTCTATATAATTAATTTAAATAAAACATTGCATCCACTCCGATCTTAGAACCGTCTAAACCTCTTCTCTGATACCATAAAATGTAACACCTTTATCACTCCTAACACTATACTGGTGTACCAAAGACCGATTTTTTTTTTCAACTTAATCTTTTCATTTCAATACCTTATGAACGTTTACTTAATCATTTGATAACACTTTGCCGATGACCTATAACTGTCCAATTTACTATGCAATTAATAAAATTTTTGCAATATGACGGCTATACATAGCACAAGCCCCTTGAAATGCAGACAACCACATAACCTCTCAAAGGCACAACAATCAATAATATCTAATATAAACATTTATTCCATCTCATATATCTCCAATACAAGATTTACTAATACACCTCCCATTTATGAATTACATAACCCAAATACAACTTACTAAAATAACTTCAGTTAACATTACATAGCCAAAGTAAAGTTTATATTCATATATACATGCCAAATTTTATACAAATAAGAGCTCTTAAAAGAAGTCTTGTAAAGAGTATTCCTGTTCCTATTCTTGCTTACCTGCATGCAGTAAAAACTAAACGCTGAGCACTCAACATGCTTAGTGGTGACTACTAATCGATACATTTCGTAACATTATCATCATTATTCTGAAATAATAACTTATAAAATCTCATAAAATCATTTATTTACTTACTAAATAACGATTTAACCTTTTTCTATAATATTATTCATTTTAATAGCATAATTACAATTTTGCCATTAAAAGCTTACTTATGATCTTTAAACTAACAATTGAAGCGTTTTACATTCTTATATACTTAATTTGACATTAATATGCAAAATTACATTTTAGTCCTTGTTGACTATACAAGTCACCTTTTTAGATAATTTAATTACTATCTGACTATTTTATCTTTATTTAACCGATTTTTACTTAATTTGCTTACTTTTCACACTTTTGGAAAAAATTACTATCTTGCCCCTAAACTTTCTTTTCTTTTCATTTAGTCCTTTTTCACCTTTTATTCATTCTTTTCATTGTCTTTTCACTTCTTTATCAATTTATTTCCATTATGCCCCTAGTACTGACCCAACAGAAAATCTCAGACCGGATACACAAAACATGGACCCCATAGGCCCAACTAAAAAGGGAAAATGATTCCCAATGAACCATTCTCATAACGACTACAATTTTTTACTTTCACTTTACACTAAAGCTATGGAGATCAAAGATCCTACCTATAGCAAAGCAAGTTGTCATGACTTGCATCGCGGTAAAGGTTGTTCCTATAGCTAGCCAACTATATCCAGAACTAATTTTTACTGCCAGAATAATTCTAAGGGCACAGTAATAATTACTTTATTTACCTTTTTAATTTCCACAAAAAATTCAACGGTTGACTTTTTTATTTCTTTTTCATTGACTATAATTTAATTTCATAATAATTCACCTTTTTCAACATTTTTATGCATTTGTTTACTAATAATTCAATATTTTTTTATTATAAATATTCATATTAAATTTTAAATAAAGTCTTAATAATTTCAATAAATTCCACTAAAATTTATTTATGCATTATTCATTATTTACTATCATTTTTCACTAAATAATCAATTATTTCACGTTATTTTACAATTTTCACTATAAACATAATCATTACATAAGCTTTAAAATTCTAAAATAAATTCCAATAATTCAATAAAAATTCATGGGCACCATTTAATAATCTCTACACTTAATTCAAGCTAACATATATTATTTTCATCCAAAAATCTCATTACTTTCTCTTACTATACAATTCGGCCATCATTAATTTCCTCCTAAAAAAATTCTTTCTTCCATTTAGCTTTCCATTAATCTTTTCTCTAGTTTAATTTTAATTACCCTAAGCAAATTTCATCATTTAATGACTTTTAAAATTTTTACCCTAATTACATAATTAAGAAAATTTGATAAACTTAGAAAATGTAAAGATTAATTAGCCACTTACAATTTTCTCTTGAATTAGAAAGTCTAAGCTTCCTTTCCCCTGCCTTTATCCTTTGGAACACTCCCTCCTTCTTCACCACCTACATGGGCCGGCCACTAATCCTTAGTTTCTCTTTTTTTTTTGTTCTCAAATGTAAAATTCAGGCTCATAATCAATTCTACACCTCAAAATCTATGAAAAATATTAAAGAATCAAATTAAACACTAAAATTCTCAAGATCCAACTTACCCCTTTTCTTTCTTTACTTGTTTTCTCCACTTTCTTTGCCCAAATCAATCAAAAGAAGCTATTTTAGTAATTTAGAGAGATGGAACTACAACTCTTAAGTTAAGATTTAAGGAGAAATTTGAGTGGTTATGGAACAAGAGAGAGAGAAGAAATGGAGAGTGAATTCGGCCTAAAGAAGAAGGAAGAAGACACAACAATTTTCTGGAGTTTTCTCCAGATTTTAAGCCTTTATATATCTCACTAATGGACCCAAAATTGGGCCAAACCAATGGGCTTAGCCCAATTCTTTCTTAAGGCCCATTTAGGCCTTTTTAAAGTCCAATATAATTTTTCTCTCTTTCAGCCATCAAATCACTCCAAAAATAATTCATCACACTTATCACATCAAAAATAGCTAGTACATAAATTTTTGGCTCAATCGGAGTCCGTTATCGATCCGATTCGACAAATGCCTGTATCACCAAAAAATTCCATTCTCATCACTAAAATATTCTACATAAAAATTCATGTAGGCATACAAAATTTAGCAATTTTCGGAGTTCGTTTACTATTTTTAATAATTTATACAAAATAAAGTCACATTCCTTAATAGGAAAATTGACTCACTACCTTTTTTCGTATTTTTGACATTAGGATGCCCATTTAACGTCAATTTCACTTCAAATTTCAACCCCGGACTCACCATGACCTGTACTTTTCGATGGTCCAATAAAATATTTTTGACTTTCGGGTGTCCTTTTGGGCTCGAAAAATATTATTTACCATCGAGAAGTACTGTTCATGGCTGATCCGATGTTGAGGCCATTACATTCCCCCACACCTGTCTCATACTTGTTCTTAAGTAAGAATTAAACCACATAAAAAAAACCCCATCAAAAATTCATTCACCCGAAAGTAAAATCCAATCCCATAAACTTTGACAAAATCAAAATGGAGGAAAAATAAAGTAAGCAATCCATAATTACTTCCCATAAATTAATATCAAAGTATTGGCTCATCAACTATTTTTTCAAACTAGAAACACTAACATTTTTACAACATTGAACATGTAGGAATTTTATGCCTTATTTTATCATTAAATCAATGCATGGAGGAAAACACTTCAACCCAATTTATACACCATAATCTCACACAATTCAATAGATAAAAAAAAGCAAGAAACTAGGAATTTTCATTTTTATTGTTATTATTATTATTTTTTTTAAGCTAAAATTACCTCTTTAGACTACAATGGATGCAAGTGCACCCAATTCTAACTCGCATACACCCAGTCTTTTCAGTTTAGAAAAGAACAAAATGCTTACATGAAATGTAGAAATCCTTTTTATGCAAGGGCATCTAGTTCTAAACTACATACATTTGGTTACTCAGATTACACAATTTTAAACAATTATTAGCTCTATTCTTAATCAATTTTTGAGTAGACAATGAAGTAAAGTTTATTACAATTTTATCACTCACTCACTCACTCTCTCTCTCTCTCTTTTATATCCTGACAACCAAATTCCTCAATCTAACAACATACAATACAAAACCAATGTCCAAAATGATTTTAACAAGTTTCTAAAATGCAAGAATTTCAATTTAAGAACATGCAAAAATATATTTCACCTTAGATATTAAACCTTGGCATTTTTATGATAAATTGTATGAAAAAAGGTAGACAACTATGAAATTCAATCAATCTTGCCCAACATCTCCTCATGTCAAGTGCCAAATGGTCAAGGAATTGTCTTTAGACAAATACTTCTCCTTAAGATTAAAGATGAAGCTTAATAAAATACTAAGGACAAGAGAAATACCAAATTGTTTCCAAACAAAAAAATGTGTGTATATATATGTATACACACACACACACATGCAGACAAAAAATCACCCAAAAATCATGTTTATGTATTATAAGGCCCAAAATCAAGAAGTTTCAAAATCAATAACTAGCTAAAAATATGTAACCAAAATATGCACAGCTTTGGCCATAAAATCACAGCAGTAAAGGCTGTCAAAAATCCTTTCCAAAACTAAATATGTCTAGATATGTACAAGTCTAGCCAACTAATAAAAAATTTTAGCAGCATTCCCAATAACAAAACAAAAAAAAGTAAAACAATTCATAAAAAAATTAGCACAAATTCAGCACTTCTGACTCAAACCCCTCCCTTACACTTTCCTCTTGCATTGTCCTAAATGTGAAATAACAATCAATCATGGGCTAAAGAACAAAAAAATTTTAAATAAATTAAGTGGAGAAAACTACTTTGATAGAGGAGTGTGCATTGTCTTATCCGTCTTGCAATGGATGGGGTGGGGTGAACCCCACATATTGGAAATAAGCAAATAAATTGCCTTACATCTATTGGATAGTAGTGGAAATAACATCCATAAATGTCTATAGTGTGTCTAATTATGCCAAAAGCTTAGATGGAACACTCGAAAAAGAGGCAGTAGTGGTGTGGGAAGACAAAGTACAAGTTGTCCTTTTAGTGCCTTTCTTGAATACACGCTTCTTGAATGAGGCTAGGCTACCTATATCTATAAAAACAAATAGCGTTGCCTTGTTTGCAATGTAATAAATTCAAATTACCTAGAAAAAATAAATCCATTAGTGGTATTCCACATGCAATATGCATTTTGGTTGTATTAATATCAACTGCACTCACATTTATAATCAAATAAGTAATCAAATATCCCAAAAATAACTTTTTGGGCATAAGGGTTAATTTTTCAAATTTTAGTGTAAGCCAATACCCTATATTCACTTTTCTACATTCTAACATTCACCAAAACAAGAAAAATTTTGCCTTGGTAATGAATATAGTGTTGTCATTCCTAATAGAATAGTTAATAGCAAGAAAATGGTGAATTATTCTCAATATAACACTGTAATTAAGTTAGCCTTTGACTTTCCTGTCACAAAAGAAATATTAGGTATACCAATTAGTTTTCTATCAACTTTTAAATCATTAAACTCATAGGATTATCATGTAGCATATCAAGGTACTCATGTGTTTTAGAGTACAACTCATCAATGAAACCTAAAGAAATATTAAAAGAAATTATAGAAAAATACTAGAAGTTAGCTAACAACCTAAATTAATGGCATAAGTCTTGGAGAAATTGAAAGTAGATCCATAATGATAAAATGAATAAGTACTATAAGACTCTCTAATTAGTACATCATAAATAGGGTAGTTAACTGAGAATTTTTTTTCTAGCTAATTCTATAAATTAAATCAAAAGCTTCTTCATATAAGTTCAAGGTATACAAAGTGGATTCATCAATAGATATAGCAGGTAAAATATCATTATGCTTAAGAAGAAAATACCTTTGTTGATGTTGCTCCTCAGAGAAGGCTAAATTCCATTTTAAATCATGAGTTGATGGAGGAAACTGGCTTTTTCCTTTGCTCATCCTAGCCCTTTTCTAGGGTTTAAGTGTTGCTGGATCATCACAAGCCAACTTCACTAGCATTACAGGTACTGGAGGTACTGAAGTTGGGTCTTTTTCCTTTTCAAAGCTTTCATCCATTAACCAAATTTCTACTTGCCTGGACTTGTAAGTTACAAGGCCTTTTTTTTCTTGGTTTTGATTTTTTAATGGTCAGCTTAGGCTTGGTAGTTGTCGTTTATCGTTGTTGAAGTGTGGGTCTACTGGTGGTGGTGGTAGGAGGGGCAGTTGGGCTCGTGATTGGTAGTACTCTAAAGACGTTGATTTCTTCATTATGGCAGCAGAAGAGCATGGAAGGTAGTGTTATAGTGGAAGGCAGTGCTATGTGATTGGAGCTATGTTGGCTCGGCTGGTGCTGCTTTAGTGTTAATTACAGCGATACCTACTAGCTTTGCTTCTACTGGAGCTATTACCGGCTAATGGCATGTCGGTAGTTACAACTTATCACTCTCGGCTTGGCTTCTTCAAAGCACATGATTTTAGGCACGACACGATGTGACAACACTGTGAGGAAGGATAAAATAGAGATGGCAAGTAGGAAATGGTAAAAGGCAAATGATTTTAGTTTGTATTTTATTTTTTTTTTAGGTTAGGTAAAATTGTGTATATGACATATATGGTAAATAGGTTTTAATGAAACCTATTTTTAAAAAAGTAGGCTCTATAAACCATAATACCTAATTAAGAAAAGAAAGCATATAGCCCTACACTATTAAAATCCTCTGTTTTTACAATAGCTTGCCTAAACACCTATAAAATAAAAACAATTACTAGAATAAGCCAAAAGAGGAAGGAGAAGGCAATTAGAAAAATGCAAGAATTTAAATCTAAATAGTAATAGCTTAGCCTTACTGAAGGCTAAGCATTGGATTGCGTCTCAAATGCACCACTCTTTTAACATCTTTAGTTAGAAGTTTTCGGGCTTCAATTCTTATTGCAAGGGATAACCAACTTTAATTCTTTGGTCCCTTGAGCTTGAAATCTTTCATAGAATGGTTTTAAGTGGTGCCTATTAACTTTAAAAAATTTTCCATGCTCTAATCTTTTGATTTCCACTACACCATTAACATAAACATCAATTATCACAAAGGGTCAAATCTATCTAGACCTTAATTTTTCTAAAAATAATTTCAAACATTAATGGTAAAGCAGAACTTTCTTTCCAACTTGAAGTTCTTTCATAAAAATCATGTTGTAATCAAATTGCTTGGTCTTTTCCTTGTAAATTCTTAAACTCTCATAGGCTTTATTTCTCAACTATTCTAGCTACTGTAATTGTAACTTCCTGTGCTACCCTACTTTGTCTAATTCCATGTTGCATTTTTCAACTTCCTAAAAGCCTTGTGCTTTAAATCCATAGGCAAATGGCAAGGCTTCTCATAAAATAGTTAATATAGGGACATACCAATAAACATTTTAAATATTATTTTGTATGCCTATAGAGCATTATCTAGAGTACTTATCAAAGATAAGGGGACTCATTTTTACAATAAAATTATGGAAGCTCTACTGAAAAAGTATGGTGCAACCCACTTATTTAGTGCCTATCACTTATAAACAAGTGGCCAAGATGAAATTTCCAATAGACAAGTCAAGTTCTTCTCGGAGAAGACCGTTAATCCTAGTCAGAAGGATTAGAGCTTGGCTTCTTCAAAGCTCATAATTTAAGGCACAACACAATGCAACAATGCGATGAGGAAGGAGAAAAGAGAGAAGGCAAGTAGGAAATGGTAAAAGGTAAATAATTTTTATTTTTATTTTATTTTGTTTTAGGTTAGGTAAAATTGTGTATATATATATGACATATATGGTAAATGTGAAACCCATTTACAAAAAAAGTAGGCTCAATAAAACCATAATACCCAATTAAGAAAATAAAAGCATATAGCCGTACACCATTAAAATCCTTTGTTTTTCCAATAGCTTGCCTAAACACTTATAAAATAAAAAAAATTATTACAATAAGCCAAAAGAGGAAGGAGAAGATAGTTAAAAAAATGCAAGAATTTAAATCTAAATAGTAACAACTTAGCCTTGCTGAAGGCTAAGCATTGGATTGCCTCCCAAAAGCACCACTCTCTAACATCTTTGGCCAAAAGTTTTCAGGTTTCAATTATTATTCCTAGGGACTTCCAACTTCAATTCCTCGATCCCTTGAGCTTGAAATCTTTCATAAAATGGTTTTAAATGGTGCCTATTAACTTAAAAAAAAATTCATTCTCCAAACTTTTGATTTCCACTATACCCTTGACATAAACATGAATGGTAAAGTAGAACTTTCTGTCCAACTTGAAATTATTTCTTAGAAATCATGTTGTCATGAAATTTCTTGGTCTTTTCCTTATAAATTCTTAAACTTTCATAAGCCTTATTTCTCAACTCTTCTAACTACTATAACTGCAACTTCATTTTCTATCCTAATTTGTCTAGTTCTATGTTGCACTTTTTAATTGTTTAAAAAGCCTTGTGCTAAACTCCATAAATGGCAAGGCTTCTTATAAACTAGTCGATATGGGGACATATCGATAGACATTTTAAATATTGTTTTGTATATAAAGCACTATTTAACTTAGAGCTCCAATCCTTCCGACTAGGATTAACTATCTTCTCCAAGATGCACTTGACTGCTCTATTGGAAATGTCATCTTGGCCACTTGTTTATGACTGATAGGCACTAAATAAGTGGGTTACACCATACTTTTTTAGGAGAGCTTCCATAATTTTGTTACAAAAATGAGTACTCTAGGCATATGCCAAACCTACAAAAAATGTTATCCTTGCTAAAATTTGTAGTAGTTTTAAAATCGTCAGTAAGATATATAATCCATAATGAGTAAAATGTAAGAATTACCAAAAGAAGAGGGAAATTGATGCGAAACCCCAGCCTATATTCAAACTAGAACACCAACATACCATAATATTTAAACATAAACAAAAAATCAACCCCAATCTAAAAAACCCCTAAACAATATATATGTAAGGAAACATATATGATAGATTGATTAAAAACAAGAAGAAAATAGAATCAAACATACATAATCATGCAACGTGCCTAAGTCTAATTCTTCATGCAATAGCGAAAATCAATTAAACAATTAACTCTCATAGATTTGGCAAAGCCAATGAAAATCTCATTAATCTAAATAAATAACCAAAATTTAAGTTGTTCCTATAACAAAGCCTACAATTCATTTAAATAACAAAGAAAGAAGAAACTGATGGAATATGACAAGGTATGAATGTGATGATAGCACAACGGAAAAACAAAAATTTTTATCATACATGCCATACAATTCCATGACAAGAATCGAAACATGCAATTTTAGAGTTTTAAACTTACAACTTTAGATGCCTTTAAAACTTGATTTTGATGATGACCAGCAACCAAGAAGGATATGTCCACCTTAGATCTTCACCACCAATGCCAAGGAACAGCCTTTACGCCACTCCCTCTATTCTCACACACACACTTGCAAAGATGGCTTAAAATCAAGAGTGCTAGCTCTATGATTGTGTATTCGGCAATGGGAATGATTTGAAGCCACAAGATCTGATCTTGTTCTTCCTTTAGGTTACTGTTTCATCCCGAGAACACAAGAGAACAAGAAAGATTTCTTTCCCCTTTAGTATTTCGGCCAAGAGAGAAAAATAGCAAAACGGCATACCCTTTTTTTTCATTTAATTCATTAATATATATCACTTAATTTAGGTCAAGTGTGAGTGCCAAAAATTAAGTGTTAATTTCAGCCTCCATCACTTCCTAATTAAGAGATATATCTTAATTTAAATTCTATTAGAATTTAAATTCAAATGGCATTAGTCATTTAATCAAAACAAACATACTTATTTAAGGTGATAAGTTGCCGAATTCAACTAGCATTTTAGTTTGAATTTTGGCTACTTTAATTCCCTCTCAAGTATTATATTTTGATTAAATACAAATTAGGATTTAATACTCAATTAACTTAATTATACATAGATAATTAATCAATTGAAATTAAACCTAGCACATGCCAACAAATTTCTCTTGTGACCAACTGTTAACAGATTTGCCTAAAACAGCAAGCTGTTTTAGGCAAAAAGACAGTTCAATATATTTGCTGTTTTAGGCAAAAAAACTCATTTTATAGATTTGCCTAAAACAGCTAGCACCTTGACAGTTTTGCCTAAAACAGCTAGCTGTTTTAGGCAAAAATCTGTTTACCCATTTTATGCATTAATTTGACTTTAAATAAAAGTCCAAATTAATTCCCAATACACAATTTAAATATTTTAAACCCAATGCTTTGTTTGCGATCCTATAGGTCCATTTAATGTTGGCAATGAATTAATAAATTAATTCAAAGGCTATATATATTCTCTAGCAAGATATTATAGCATTCCAAATTAAATGAAAATGCATATGGCATTTAGTGACCTAATGCAATTTTGCATAGTCCCTTACCCATAAATATCAGAATTAA
>CM075809.1:14863860-14952068 GCA_037975025.1 Excoecaria agallocha
GCGGAGGAGCTATTAATGTAGATGCCCCTAGATGCCCATAAGGCAAAGGAGCCGAAGAAGTTGATGCTACAGGATGTCCTTAGGGAGAGAACCTCCTTAGTCTTACGGTTGGTAACATTTGATGCCCGATGGGAGATCTGAGGTGCATTGACGACTGTGGTGACCCACCTAAAAGCTCCTACAGATCAATATGCATATCAAACTCGTAGTCTGAGTCCATCCCTGCCCCTTGAGGCTCCTGTAGTTCATGAGGCTCATCTGACCATTCTGCCTAATCCTCCTATTAAGGTGGCTATACTGGAGGTACTTATGGCTCTGTCGTTGCCACCTATGGTGGCTCATCCTGCTCATCCCCCTTTTAGGTGCACCTAGAACTATGGGGTCCAGACTGCACCTTTATCTAGTCTCAAGTATAGTGAGCAGCCTGTACTCTCTCTCTCATCCTCTATGGACTCTACCATATCATCGTGACTGTTGCCTGTAAGTTAATGTAGATGCCCTTGAGAATGGGATTGCTAAAGTCACTCTTGCGTGCCCTCAATGATAGTAGTAGTTAAGTAATGATGCCTCCAATGCAAATTTGAGTCCCAGACTGAGTGTCTGCTCTAACTAATGTCTCAATAATCTTGCGCATGATATCTACATGTATACCCTTCTATATACCCCACAAGCTGGTGACATCTGCAAAGGTAATATTACCTGGACTCCCTATGCATCCTACGTATGAAGCAAATAAAACTTCTGAAGGTATCTATAAATCTAAGAGACCAACATAGTGCTCTTCACCGTGTATGAGCAATAAATAGCCCCTGGCAACATCGTTGCTCTTTATCTATCCCAGTCCATCAACTTGGGTGGAGTGACCATACCTAACTAGCTTAGAAGACCTATAACCTGAGCAAACTTGTGCCTCGTGATGCTATAACGTATATCCAAGGCCAAAAACTGGATGACTTCCTTCTCTGTATTTGATCTGGAGGAGCTACTATACTTTAAGGTGGTGAGGACCTCTCTGGTGACATTTGAATAAGTCTTATAAGTCGGGGTAAAGTGTTCGGTCCATCGTGCCCTAGCTAGAAGTCAGTTAGCCTCTTGCCCCCCCCCCCCCCCCCCCCCCAGCAGTCCAAACTCCCATAGAAACTACCTAGATATGAACTAGCTTGATCTATACTGAACCTATTGTAGAGCCTAAAATCTATGAGCCTACTCAAGCATCATGTAAGTTGGCATTGGTTGAGATGGCTGTGGGTGTGCAATCATATGAGGCATCCTATGAGAAAGGATTTCGTTTTAGTTCATGGTCGATTGAGTCACAAGCAAACTAATATGTTAGAATTTACAAGCATACCGATTTAAATACCTATAGTTTACCTATGTTGGGAGTGCACGTTAATCGATACAAAAAATAATACACACATCTAGTTGTTCTAACAATCATGCAAGAAAAATGAGATATAATGTATATTACACATTTTACGAGAATTTAATAAAAATTAAGCATCATTCTAGCTAGGAATGTGACTAGTCCCTACATGAAAAGAGAGTTTTAAACAACACATAGGACATCAAACAATACAATTATCCTAATATCATAGGTTTCATGCTTTACAAGATAAAATTTTGGTAGCATTTCGGCTAGAAATGAGATTGTCTCCTGCACAAAAAGAGCATTTAAAGAAAAAACATAGGCCATCATGGTTGCCAAATAACACAATCATAATATTACATAATTTAGACTTCACATTTTATGAGAAATTAAATAAAATTTTGGTAGCATTCTAGCTAGAAATGAGACTATATCCTACATAAAATTAAGCAAAAACACAGGTCATCATGGATGCCAAACAACACAGTCATAGTATTAACACAAGTAAGTATTTGGTGCAATTACATCTTATACTACAACATTTTTCAAGGGCACAAAACACATAAAAGTTACATATATTATTTGCTTAAAAAGAAAACTACAGGTTTACATGCTCATATACCGAGTTCTTACCTATCTAGAGTGTCATGCAAAGAGGGTTTGGCAATTAATCAATATAAGTTAAACCACAAGGCAATATTCATTTCTAACTAAAAAAATAAAAATACAAATAAGATAAAGGGTGCTTGCATCCATCATGCCTAAATCTAAAGTTTTACAACCTAAACTACGTTCTAATTAAATGAATAAATAAAAAAAAGATACATAAAAATAAAAATTAAATTGTACTTACTTGTGGAAGATAAAAAGAAAGAAGAAAATAAAGAGACAATAGAAAAATGATGCTCCCTGAAGTGAGCCTCACTCCTAGAAGGCCACAAGCATGAACAACTCGAAGAACGAATGAAGAACGAAGGAGAAAAGCTTGAAAAACCGGAGAGAAAGCTTTGAAATTGGAAAGTATGGAGGTTTGCCAAAAAATGAAGAAGAAAACCATTTTATTCTAGATTTCAAGCAAGGGATAAGCTTCTCGCCTGTCACTAGTGATAGAAGGACTGAGAGACTTCCCGCCCCTTAGCAAAAAATTACCATTTTAACCCTTAAATTTAAATTAAGTCTTATTTCTCCATTTTAATTCTTTTTGCTTCCATTTTTTTGACCTTTTTCTTTGATTTTTTGATCTCTATCCATCTAAAATTAATTAACAACATTATTTACACCTTTGTTATGTGTTACAACATTATTTTACAATATTTACAAGCATTAATTGCTCTTTACTACACTTGGGTGTCTAAAAGTTAGAAATACCCCTTGAAATTCATCATGCCTTTTGCATTTAAAACCTTCTAAAGCTAATTACTTGAGTCATTAAGCTTTTGGATTCCCTACAAGATGAAAACAAAGGAAAAATGCAATTATATGTACGTGCAATGTATGGGATATGCAAAAAAGTGATTTTTGGTCTTCTAGGGGTGACAGACGAGCTACCTGTGGCTCGCTCCTTGTGAGGGATGGCCATCCATCATTACTTTCTATAAATAGTGCTTCAATTTTCTTGGTTTTTATACCTTTGACCTTTCGCTTTCCAAGGAAGCTTCTTTCAGGTATTTTTCTCTATCTTCCTTTATCTTTTCTTTCTTCTTCTGTTCGTTTCTTCTTTTAGTCATATATTTTGTCCCATTATTTTTGCACCTAGACCATTTAAGAAAATTCTATCACCATGTCTATTGGACTTGAAAAACTACACCGACTACTGGATGACCTAAAGACTTGGGAGCACTTTTTTTGGCTTCAAATATTTCTAAGAAGAACATCCTAGGATAGGAATCTTTGCTTGCTACTATTCGGTATTGGACCCAAGACTTCATGTGTTCAGGTTTACTCACCAGGAGTTGTGTCCTTTACAAAAGAGTTTGCTGCGATGGTCAATGCAAGGTTTGAGCCTGGTACTAGGCCATATTATTGTTTTTAAATAATAAAAATAATAATTGCAACAAAAAAGGAAACCCACCAGGATCCATGCGATCCAATTGATTCAATTAAAAGAATGTAATGATTACTAACCTCTTGAAGCGTAGACAAATCGAATTTGTAAGTGCGGCCTTACGCAAAACAATACCCTATACCGATATCCACACGCGAATATGATGAAGAGAATTGCCTAGGGTGCTAGCTCCCTTCCTTGGCAGCTAGGGTATAACTTTCTCTTCTTTCTCAAAGTTACGAAAAATGAATTTTCTCTCCTCTCCAAGTGATGGCTGCCACTCTCTTTTTGTATGCTTAATTAGGGTTTAAAATATACATATCACTATAAATATATAGTTGACCTGACCCTAATATAGAGAGAGAAAATTTCAAGCCCGCTTTTCTTACTAAAATAAGACTACTTTATTTCTTTTTTAAAATAATAATAATAATAATATTATTATTATTATTATTATTTTATTTCAAATTTTAATTTACCACAAAATAAAATTCAAAATGCCTGAACTAACCTTTAGTTTAATCATCACATTCTATGTGTGCAACCCAATAGGTTCATATTATATTGGCAGTTGGCCCCAATCCCATCATGGGCCCACAAGCATAAGTGGCCTCTAGTAAGACATTATGACTACGCAAATAATATGAATATCAATAATTTAATTTTAACCTAATAGAACATGTTATAATCCCTTTGTCACATGATATCTTATTTGAATATAAGTCATGGTCCATATCAAACTTATATAGTCCAAAAATATAATTTCTCGATCACTAAGTAGACTGATAATATTAAATGATATTGATCACTCCATCAATTCATTTCAGCACGACCATGCATTTCTCAGTCCTACTTATTGAGAGTCCCAATGGATATCTCTCTTATAAGAGAGGGACAAATTCCTTCTTGATTATTCACTATCCTCTGCATGATTCTCATCATGTCTAATCATAACCCTTATGATTATCCAATTAAAGATAATGTTTGATTATGTTTTGACATAATGTTCGTCGTATAGGATACTGTAATAACCTCAGGTCTAAGGATCAATAATATAACTATTATGAGATCACTAATGACATTAACCCATGTAGTATCTCATTATTAGTCTTTCCAGTACTCTGTTTTCTAACAAGTACCTATAAGTTTAATTCATACCACCATACATAATCATCACATGATTATCAATCAAACTCATACTAGTCTTTATTTATCATTATTTCTTTAATGATAAATGACTAAGGATAATCAAAATAACATTAGATTGTTATTTACAAACATTATTATAATGTAATATTCAATAATATAATGACATGAAGAAAAACCCAATTTCATAAAATGAAATGCGACATTACATAAAGGATCAAAACATTTGGCCTAAGGTATAACCACCAACACATGCCTGCCCTCTCCTATTGTCAGCTATCCTAGAGAGGTGGCCTGTACCCTGGGCATCCTTCCTTCTAAGGCTAAGGGTTTAGTACCTTATGGGAGGACATTTCTACTGGAGCCCCTAATTAATGTATTAATTGACTTAGACGACATACCCATAGTCCACTTCAGCGTAACACTACTTTGCTGTCTTGCTCGTTGTTTATTAGTAGGTGCTGGTGATCCCATGCTATAGATTATGGATTGTTTAGTGTTGTGGATGGCATACTTCAGGGACACAATCCATTTCCCTTGATCTTGGTAGTTACCATCATTAGCTTCGATGCCTTTCACCATAGCTCTCCCGTTCATCATAGCTCTCCTTCTTCTCACAGGCAGCCCCATGCTTCTCTAGGTATGTCCTTGTTATGTTTCAGGGTAGTACATCCCATATGGGTTTTCATACTAGCCTTTCTTGTTGAAATACGTGTCCTTTTGAATTTTCACATATTTCTCTACCTTATTTTTTCTCGAGATGAATCCAACTCACCCCAGCAGCTCATATTTTTTAGGTATGGCTTCGTGAGAAGCTACAACTATTGTCAGAGCCTCCTCCCTAAGTCAGAGCTATGAGCATTTATCCCATAAGCTATGTCACACTTCGACGTCTGCAACATGAGTTTTGATCAGTTTAGGATGCAGTTGATTGGCTATGCCATTTGATGAATGTTGATATCAGGTTTAGGAGCACCTAGTTGCCTATCGCTTTTGTGGTTCGAGATGCAACTTTAGGATGTGTCCCTCGTGTGGACTGCATCAGGCCACCATTTATGTCGCTGCCCATTGTGCTCATTAGTTTGGGGATCGATAGGATATTGTTAGGTGTTCATTAGGATTTCGAGGTGGAATTCTCACTTCTCATTTCTTGACGAAGTATTATCAGATGATTTGGTGCCGGCTTCCTATGAGGACCTCTATTCTTGAGATCAATACCTGCAATTTCACCACCTCTAACTCATACAAGCAATGGGTCACCTGTAAGGCCCCTAACATGACCCTAATTTACTTTGCATATTTTTGTGTTTAAGTAAGGGGGGTAAATTATCATGTTATTATGTTAATTACATGAAAATAAAATAAAAGAGTATGGTTTAATATTAATTGAGGGTGTAATTGAAGTAAAAGGTATTAATTTGGGGTAAATTTGTAATTGTGGCATATTAGTGGCCAATTGTGAATAGAAGCATTTAATTCAAGGTTAATTTGAAAGAATGATTAAATGGATAGGTTAATGTTTGAAAAAGAGTTAGTGGAGGGGTTAAAGTCTATCATGCATAAAGGTTTGTGGCATTTGTGTGGCATACAAGATGTTGAGGGAGTAAAAGGGAAATTTTGCCACTTATATAAATAGAAAGAAGTTAGTGGAATGTGGAGGTGGCTGTGTGAGACTTGGAGATCGGCATTTGTGAGAGAAAAACAAGAAAAAAATCATCTTCTTCATCCTTTTGATTTTCATTGAATTACCTTAAGCAATTTGATGATAATGTTGTGGGTTAATCAAGAGTATAGTGCAGTAAATTAAGGTAATTACACTCTTAATGTAACCCTTCATCATCTTCATCTTCTTCTTCTTTTCACGTTGATTGAGGAAAATGTAAATGTGCTGGAAACTGATGATAATGATGATGATAATTGTGAAGGAGAAGAGGAAGGAAGAAGGAGCAAAGGAAAGGATATTGCTAGAGGTTGAAGATATAGGATTTGTCAGCCAAGATATGGGAATTTAGGCTGTTCATAATGCATGTGAAATTAATTGCTGGAACTGGGTATGATTTACAGAATTCAAATTACATTTTGCTTATTTTTAACGATGTGAGGTTGAAGAAGATTGTCCTTGCCGAGTCGTGAATGTCTTCACGAGTCGTGAACTTTTGTCCGACTCGTGAAGCTCTTCACGAGTCGTGCATCTTCTTCCATTGTTGGGTTCACTCGTGAAGCTCTTCACGAGTCGTGAACATTAGTCCGACTCGTGAAGCTCTTCACGAGTCGTGAAGTATATATGCCTTTCTTCTCCACTCGTGAACTCCTTCACGAGTCGTGAGGTTTACCCTATTTGCTCACTCATGAAGCTTTTCATGAGTCGAACACTCCTTCACGACTGAATGACCTACCTGGATTGTTTTGCTCATAAATTAATCTACAGAACAGAAAATTGAGTGATTCTTTTTGCATTTAAAAATAGACTTCCATACCTATATTTCATATGAAGAAACCTAAACTTAAATTTGTCTCTAAGTACATGGAATCTAGGGTCGAATTCGGACTAGTTTCCTAAACTGCGCATAGAAACAGAAGTTACTATTATGTGCAGATTGTTGCTACACTTGATAATATGATTTTTAATAAATTGAGACAAATATCTATTTATGTGATAGTAAAGTTAATTGGATAGAGCATGTAATATGGCTATCAATGAAGGATTTATATGAATACATATGCATTCAATTGTGTATATGAATAAAGACTAGTGATGAAATATCTAAACTATACATGTAAATAGTTTTGTGCATGATTGTCACATGCCAAATTGATATATATATACATATGTAATCTTATGACACGATAGTACACATTTTGACATGTACCTATGCTATGAAATAGGGACTATAATAGTACGACCATGGCATGTCTATATACCCATGTGGAAACATGTTGATATTTTGTATAGCACATGATGTGAATGATGATAAAGGTATATATATGTGAATGTACCCATAGGTATGTACATTTATGATTATGTATATGAGTATATGAGCATGAAATTGCCCTATGAGATTGAAGATGTTTTGGCATGACTACGAACATGTGAAATGCTTAATGAGAGCATGATCAAGTATATGATATGATGATTATATGTCATGCTTATATGTTATGATGCAAATTGTAAAGTCATACAGATTTGAATAGCCAGATGTATAACTTGGCATATGAAATGTGCATATGTCTGATTATGCACCAGAGAACTCATGGTATTACAAGACTCTGTATATGTGCAACAGTATACTATGAATACAGTATTAATATGTGAATTGAACACGAATATAGTTCTGCCTGCGATAGAGTTTTAGATGTGGATAGATAGGTGCCTATAGGGAAATTACAGCTGCCATAGTTTGGCCCAATTGGGTCCAAAGTATATATGATCCCGTTTGGATCATGATCAACCCCGTTTGGGTTATTAGGCGACCCCGTTTGGGTCTGCTTGACTGGTCCACAGTACAGTTTGGCCCCGTTTGGGTCTATAGATCCGATATCTTCGGATATCCTTCTTTTGATACCGATGTGTATCCATAGTTCCCGTTATCCACTGATAAAGCTAAGGCAGGCTAAACGTTATTCATAGTAATGATCAAAATTAAACAGTTAAAGTTATTTGACTAAAGATTGATAGTGTGGATTACATTATTGGTTTACCCACAGGGATTATGTTTTATTTGAATATGTTCACATGAAAAATGGTCATCTATATGAATTATGAAAATGAAATTTGTGTTTTTCTCTTAGGTACAAGGTTTATGTACATGAGAATATGCTTTATGCCTAAAAGTATATGTTATTATTGCCATGATATGTGGTACATGTTGTTTATAGTATTTATATATCGTATATGTATGTTTTGATGACCTTTGTGCGTGGTCATCCATCTTTAGTTATTTCCCCACTAAGTTTTATAGCTTAGCATGAGTTATTTATCCGTGTATGTACGGTTAGCAAGACTTTTGCTCAGGGACGATCTCTGCATCAGAAAGGGCCAATTACTGACTGTTAATCTTGATGTAGGATGTATTTGTAATAGTATTATCATATGTTTTGCTTTATGGCCATTTATGTTATAAGATGTATATAACTTATGAGAAATGTTGTAACTCACAAGTAGTAAAACTAAGAAGAGTATGCATGCATGTGATATACATAAGTAATATTCGTATAGTATAGTATGCATGATACTGAGTACGAAATGCAATATAGGAATAGACTAGTAGCACATGTATAAGTATATGAACCGTATGACATGATTAAGGGCAAATTGATAGTTAAACAAATATATTGCATATGCATGATTAATAGTAATCAAATTATCAGTTAAATAGGGTTTTGCTTAGAGGGTGCTACAATTTGTGGTATTAGAGCCTATTTTTAGCCTTTTCTGGGAAAAAAATGAATCTAGGATTCTATAGTATGATATAATGTTTTGTTGGCGTGATGCAGAAGTCCCTGTTTTCTTATTGATCGATGATGGAGAGCTCTAGGGATGCTTTTGAGGAATCGGCTGAAAGTAACAAGTCGGGTAGAACTAATCCCTCCAATCCTGGATCTTTATCATCCAATCCAAATAAGGTTCCAGCAGCCATCCCCGCAGAAGCATTGTTAAAGATATCACAAGATATGGCTCAAATTCTTTAAAGGATGACCGCACCTAAAGCTCCAATATCTGAAATTAGGAAGCATGGTGCTGAAGTGTTTTTAGGCACTAATCTAGAACAGTTCGAGGAAGCTAAATTTTGACTGGAAAAGCTAGAGAGAATTTTCGATGAAATCCACTGTCCAGTGGGTCATAAGGCATCTTGTGCCGTGTCTTTATTACAGGAGGTTGCTTATGATTGGTGGAAGTTATTATTGAAGCAACCCCATTTACCAGATCCTCTTACATGGGAATTTTTCACAGCTGAATTCAAGAAAAAGTATGTTATTGAGGTGTACAAGCAAGAGAAGTTAAAGCAGTTTCTCAACTTGAAACAGAGAGTTATATTTGTGGCTGAGTATGAGAAAGAATTCAGTCACTTGTGTAAATATGCTCCTGATGAGATGTTAACTGATGTTTTTAAATGTAGACAGTTTGAAGATGGGTTGAATGATCGTATCAGAGAAAAGGTGATTGGGTCTACATCTTTGCAAGTGGTTAACTTCACTCAACTAGTTATAGCAGCCTTGCGAGTTAAAAAGAATGATATTGCAAAAAGGGAGAGAGAACAGAGAAGAAGTGGGTCCAAGGGTGGATCTTTTACAGAAAAAGAGAGCTAGAGGAGCACAAGGTAATCAGCCAGCTGAGTCTGGCTATAGTTCTACAAAAAGGGACAGGAGACAAGAATCTTCTGCAGTGTCTAAGCTGGGAAAGGGAGCTTCAGAAAAATAGAGTGGGGGGTAACTTCTAGTGTGTCCCCATTGTTCTAGGTAACATTGGGATAGTTGCAGGAAATTGATTGGGGCATGTTTCAAGTGTGGTGGTACCGATCACTTCATGGCGAATTGTCCTTCGAAGAGGGATCAGAGTGTTGGACAGCAGGGCAGTAGAGGGACTTATAATGCACCATCTTCAAGTAGAGGTAGAGTAAGAGGACGTAGGGGATTGAGGCATCAGGGATCCCAGTCCAGGAACATTTTTGAATCAGTTGATAGACCCACAGCTCCAGTTGTTCCTACTCGGGCTTATGTAATGAAAGCTAGAGAGGATCAAAGTGCTCAAGAAGTTATAGCTGGTATTTTCTCTCTCTTTGATTCTGATATGCATGCACTGATTGATCCTGGTTCCACTCATTCTTATGTTTGCACTGGGGATATGGGTAGAAATGAGTCTATTGTACATGAACTGGAATATGATATATGTGTAACCAACCCTTTAGGTCACAGTGTTGTTGTTAATAGAGTGCATAAACAGTGTCCTATTGTAATTCAAGGGAAAGAATTCATTGCTGATCTTATTGAGTTGCCATTTCGGGCATTTGATATTATACTGGGTATGGATTGGCTGTCTAGACATCATGCAGTGATTAATTGTGAAGCTAAAACTGTAACTCTTATTGGTGCTGATGGTAAAGAAACCTTAGATCGGGGCATTCGATCTAAACCCATAGCTAATGTAATAACAGCTATGCAAGCTAAGCGATTTCTGAGAAAAGGGTGTGAAGCTTTCTTAGCACTTGTGCTTGATTCAAGAAAAGAGAATGTGGTGAAAGAATTTCCTGATGTGTTCCCTGAAGACTTGCCTAGTCTTCCACCTGAGAGGGAAGTTGAATTGTCTATAGACATTCTACTCGGTACAGCTCCTATTTCGAAGGCACCCTACAGGATGGCACCTTTGGAATTGAAGGAACTAAAGGTTCAACTACAGGAGTTGCTTGACAAAGGTTTCATTAGGCCTAGTGCATCACCTTGGGGTGCATCGGTGTTGTTTGTGAAGAAAAAAGATGGGTCTTTGAGGATGTGTATAGATTACAGACAGTTAAATAGGGTAACAGTGAAAAATAAGTACCCATTACCTAGAATTGAAGATTTATTTGATCAGTTGAAAGTTGCTGGAGTGTTTTCCAAGATTGATTTGCGAACAGGTTATTATCAACTTCGGGTTAAGGATGTGGATGTTTCCAAAACAGCCTTTAGAACCCGATATGGGTATTATGAGTTTCTGGTGATGCCATTTAGGTTAACAAATGCACAGACTGCATTTATGGATCTTATAAATAGGGTATTTAGACCCTACTTGGATCAATTTGTTGTTGTATTTATTGATGACATTTTGGTGTATTCGAGAAATGAAGCGAAACATGCTGAACACTTAAGAATTGTTTTATAGACTCTGAGGGAGAACAAGTTATATGCTAAGCTGAGTAAATGTGATTTCTGGCATAAGGAAGTTTCTTTCCTTGGTTATGTGGTATCTTTTGAAGGCATTAGAGTGGATCCAGCAAAAATTGAGGCGATAGTGAATTGGAAGCCGCCTCGAAATATGACAGAAGTGAGAAGTTTTCTGGGCTTAATAGGTTATTACAGTCATTTTGTGAAAGGCTTTTCAGTTATAGTTGCACCACTCACTAAACTGTTGAGAAAGGGCATAAAGTTTGAATGGACTGACCGGTGTCAGGCAAGCTTTGATCAGTTAAAGAAATTTTTGACAGAGGCTCCAGTGTTGACGCAACCAATTATAGGAAAGGAGTATGCTATGTATAGTGATGCTTTTAGAGTTGGCTTGGGTTGTATGTTAATGAAAGATGGTAAAGTAATTGCCTATACATCTAGACAGTTGAAGCCGCATGAACAGAACTATCCAACTCATGACCTAGAGTTAGCAGCAGTAGTGTTTACCTTAAAAATTTGGCGACATTATTTGTATGGGGAAAAGTACAGAATCTACACAGATCACAAGAGTCTCAAATATTTGCTCATTCAAAAGGAACTTAATTTGAGATAGCAAAGATGGTTAGAACTGTTTAAAGATTATGATTGTATAGCGGATTACCATCCAGGCAAAGCTAATGTGGTAGCTGATGCCTTGAGTCATAAGATGACGGCTGCTATAGTTGCACATCGCTGTAGATGGAAACTTGCATATGATGGTGCTTTAATAGTACAGTTAAAGGCTAAACCTTGTTTGAGGCAAACAGTGATTGATGCACAGAAACATGATGAAAAGTTGCAACAGATTTTGAAGTCTTCACATGAGGGGACCCAGTTTGAGTATCAGTGAAAGAGGATAGGGGTGTGTATTACCAGAATAGGTTGTATGTTCCTGATGACAAAGAATTAAGAAGAACAGTACTGAAGGAGGCTCACAATACAGTATTTACTATGCACCCAGGTGGGAATAAGATGTACCAGGATTTGAAGCAATGGTATTGGTGGCCTGGCATGAAGAAAGATGTGGTAGCATATGTCTCCCAATGTTTGACTTGTCAGCAGGTGAAAGCAGAACATTAGTTACCCTCTGGTTTGTTGAATCCCATCCCGATTCCACAGTGGAAATGGGAGGATATCACCATGGACTTTGTAATAGGATTGCCCCTTACACAGAAAAAGCATGATGCAGTGTGGGTTATAGTTGATAAGCTGACTAAATCAGCTCATTTCATACCAGTTCGGATGGATTACCCTATGGATAAACTGGCAGAACTTTATGTAAATGAGATTGTTAGATTGCATTGCATTCCGGTGTCAATAATCTCTGATCGAGACCTGAGATTCACATCGAGATTTTGGCAAAGTTTGCAACAAGCATTGGTAACTCAGCTTTGTTACAGTACAACATTCCACCCTCAGATGGATGAGCAATCTGAATGGGTTATCCAAATTCTAGAGGATTTGATGAGAGGATGTGTTTTGGATTTTGCAGGAAGTTGGGATAGATATCTGCCCTTAATAGAGTTCGCCTACAATAACAATTATCAAAGGAGCATCGAGATGGCACCTTATGAGGCCTTGTATGGCCGAAAATGTAGAACTCCTGTTTACTGGACTGAATTATCTGAGCGCAAAGTTATTGGTTCTGATATTGTCAAAGATACAGAAGAAAAGGTACAAGTTATCAAGCAGAGATTGAAGGAAGCTAGTGATAGATAGAAGTCATATGCTGATTTGAAAAGAAAGGATATTGAATATCAAGTGGGTGACAAAGTGTTTTCGAAAGTGTCCCCTTGGAGAAAAGTATTGAGATTTGGGAAAAAGGGTAAACTGAGCCCGAGGTTTATCGGCCCATATGAGATTCTTTAAAGAGTTGGGCCAGTGGCATACAGGTTGGCTCTCCCAATGGAACTAGCCAAACTTCATGATGTGTTTCATATTTCTATACTTCGGAGATATCGATCAGATGAATCCCATGTGATACAAGTTCAAGATGGGCAAGTACAGCCGGATTTCACTTATGATGAAGAGCCTATAGCAATTCTGGCTAGAGAAGTTAGACAGCTAAGGAATAAGCAAATTCCACTTGTTAAAGTGCTCTGGCAACATCATGATTTACAAGAAGTTACTTGGGAGCCAGAAACAGCTATGAAGGAGCAATATCCTCATTTATTCAAAATAGGTATGAATTTTGGGGACGAAATTCTTAAGGGGGAGAGAATTGTAAGGCCCCTAACATGACCCTAATTTACTTTGCATATTTTTGTGTTTAAGTAAGGGGGTAAATTATCATATTATTATGTAAATTGCATGAAAATAAAATAAAAGAGTATGGTTTAATATTAATTGAGGGTGTAATTGAAGTAAAAGGTATTAATTTGGGGTAAATTTGTAATTGTGGCATATTAGTGGCCAATTGTGAATAGAAGCATTTAATTCAAGGTTAATTTGAAAGAATGATTAAATGGATAGGTTAATGTTTGAAAAAGAGTTAGTGGAGGGGTTAAAGTCTATAATGCATAAAGGTTTGTGGCATTTGTATGGCATGCAAGATGTTGAGGGAGTATAAGGGAAATTTTGCCACTTATATAAATAGAAAGAAGTTAGTGGAATGTGGAGGTGGCTATATGAGACTTGGAGATCGGCATTTGTGAGAGAAAAACAAGAAAAAAATCATCTTCTTCATCCCTTTGATTTTCATTGAATTACCTTAAGCAATTTGATGATAATGTTGTGGGTTAATCAAGAGTATAGTGTAGTAAATTAAGGTAATTAAACTCTTAATGTAACCCTTCATCATCTTCATCTTCTTCTTCTTTTCACGTTGACTGAGGAAAATGTAAATGTGCTGGAAACTGATGATAACGATGATGATAATTGTGAAGGAGAAGAGGAAGGAAGAAGGAGCAAAGGAAAGGATATTGCTAGAGGTTGAAGATATAGGATTTGTCAGCCAAGGTATGGGAATTTAGGCTGTTCATAATGCATGTGAAATTGATTGCTGGAACTGGGTATGATTTACAGAATTCAAAGTTACATTTTGTTTGTTTTTAACGATGTGAGGTTGAAGAAGATTATCCTTGCCGAGTCGTGAATGTCTTCACGAGTCGTGAACTTTTGTCCGACTCGTGAAGCTCTTCACGAGTCGTGCATCTTCTTCCATTGTTGGGTTCACTCGTAAAGCTCTTCACGAGTCGTGAACATTAGTCCGACTCTTGAAGCTCTTCACGAGTCATGAAGTATATATGCCTTTCTTCTCCACTCGTGAACTCCTTCACGAGTCGTGAGGTTTACCCTATTTGCTTCACTCACGAAGCTCTTCACGAGTCGAACACTCCTTCACGACTAAATGACCTACCTGGATTGTTTTGCTCATAAATTGAGCTACAGAATAGAAAATTGAGTGATTCTTTTTGCATTGAAAGATAGACTTCCATACCTATATTTCATATGAAGAAACCTAAACTTAAATCTGTCTCTAAGTACATGGAATCTGGGGTCGAAATCTGACTAGTTTCCTAAACTGCGCATAGAAACAGAAGTTACTATTATGTGTAGATTGTTGCTACACTTGATAATATGATTTTTAATAAATTGAGATAGATATCTGTTTATGTGATAGTAAAGTTAATTGGATAGAGCATGTAATATGGCTATCAATGAAGGATTTATATGAATACATATGCATTCAATTGTGTATATGAATAAAGACTAGTGATGAAATATCTAAACTATACATGTAAATAGTTTTGTGCACGATTGTCACATGCCAAATTGATATATATATACACATGTAATCTTATGACACGATAGTACACATTTTGACATGTACTTATGCTATGAAATAGGGACTATAATAGTACGACCTTGGCATGTGTATATACCCATGTGGAAACATGTTGATATTTTGTATAGCACATGATGTGAATGATGATAAAGGTATATATATATATTGGTAACATGCTCATAAGACTAAGTCAACTATATGCGAATGTACCCATAGGTATGTACATTTATGATTATGTCTATGAGTATATGAGCATGTAATTGCCCTATGAGATAGAAGATGTTTTGGCATGACTACGAACATGTGAAATGCTTAATGAGAGCATGATCAAGTATATGATATGATGATTATATGTCATGCTTATATGTTATGATGCAAATTGTAAAGTCATATAGATTTGAATAGCCAGATGTATAACTTGGCATATGAAATGTGCATATGTCTGATTATACACCAGAGAACTCATGGTATTACAAGACTCTGTATATGTGCAACAGTATACTATGAATATAGTATTAATATGTGAATTGAACACGAATATAGTTCTGCCTGCGATAGAGTTTTAGATGTGGATAGATAGGAGCCTATAGGGAAATTGCAGCTGCCATAGTTTGGCCCAATTGGGTCCATAGTATATATGATCCCATTTGGATCATGATCAGCCTCGTTTGGGTTGATAGGCGACCCCGTTTGGGTCTGCTTGACCGGTCCACAGTACAGTTTGGCCCCGTTTGGGTCTATAGATCCGATATCTTTGGATATCCTTCTTTTGATACTGATGTGTATCCATAGTTCCCGTTATCTACTGATAAAGCTAAGGTAGGCTAAACGTTATTCATAGTAATGATCAAAATTAAACAGTTAAAGTTATTTGACTAAAGAATGATAGTATGGATTACATTATTGGTTTACCCACAGGGATTATGTTTCATTTGAATATGTTCACATGAAAAATGGTCATCTATATGAATTATGAAAATGAAATATGTGTTTCTCTCTTGGGTACAAGGTTTATGTACATGAGAATATGCTTTATGCCTAAAAGTATATGTTATTATTGCCATGATATGTGGTACATGTTGTTTATAGTATTTATATATTGTATATGTATGTTTTGATGACCTTTGTGCGTGGTCATCCATCTTTAGTTATTTCCCCACTAAGCTTTATAGCTTAGCATGGGTTATTTATCCGTGTAGGTACGGTTAGCAAGACTTTTGCTCAGGGACGATCTCTGCATTAGAAAGGGCCAACTACCGACTATTAATCTTGATGTAGGATGTATTTGTAATAGTATTATCATATGTTTTGCTTTATGGCCATTTATGTTATAAGATGTATATAACTTATAAGAGATGTTGTAACTCACAAGTAGTAAAACTAAGAAGAGTATGCATGCATGTGATATACATAAGTAATATTCGTATAGTATAGTATGCATGATACTAAGTACGAAATGCAATACAGGAATAAACTAGTAGCACATATATAAGTATATGAACCGTATGACATGATTAAGGGAAAATTGATAGTTAAACAAATATATTGCATATGCATGATTAATAGTAATCAAATTATCAGTTAAATAGGATTTTGCTTAGAGGGTGCTACATCACCAGTCCAGTCGTTGACAACTACTTTCTTAGCTTAGACACCTGGATGGAGAGAGAGATGTGATACTGATAAATTATATTATACATTTTTATAGATGATGTTTTTACTTTTATTGAACTTTTACATTTTGAACATGTGAAAAGACTATGCTACTTTCATATACTTTGATGACATTATGAATACATGCAGGATATTTCTTTTTGATTTCAGCAAACATTATTAGCATTTGATATTACCCTAATAACATGTATTACTTAATCTCGAATTGAAACTTTACGAGCATCATAACTCTTGTCATCAATCAGTCCTCTTGGGTTTTCTTGATTGATAATTTTTTATCAGCCTCTAATTTTTCCCAAGGTGTTTTTTTTAGGTTTTCACCCTGGTGAGGTGTCCAATTTTAGCAAGGCCACCATTTTTTCTAGTTTTCAACCCATGAGGCATTTATTCTCTTTTTTTTTTCTTTTTAGCCTTAGCCATGGAACCTTTTTAATTTATCTATGTTTACCGATTCTTTGAACTTATTGCCATCATTGTCAAACAAAATAGTAGCTTGCTTGGATAATAACTTTTTGAGCATGAAATGTCCTTCCCATATGGGCTTAAACTTGCTTGAAATGTCTGGAATTCCAGGCCTTATTTGTTTGAACAATAGATCTCCTTTCAAAGGATGTTTCCTAACTTTCATCCCAAATGAGTGAGCCAGCCTCTTTTGATAAACTTGATTATAATAATACGCCCTCATTCTATCCCCATCAAGTAGGTTAAGCTACAATAGCCTCTACTTAGCCCACTCTATTCTTGGTATCTTAGCTTCTAGAATGACCCTTAGAGATTGATGCACTATTTCTATAGGTAACACTACTTCTATCCCATGGACCAAGGAAAATGGTGTAGCCCCTGTTGAAGTTCTGGCTGTAGTTCTATAATTCCATAGGGCAAAAGGTAACTTATTAGCCCAATCTTTATAGGTCTGAACCATCTTAGCCAGAATCCTTTTCACATTCTTATTAGCTACCTCAACTACTTCATTTGCTTGGGGTCTATAAAGGGAAGACTTATGATGCTAGACTCCACACCTAATAAGCATTTTCCTAGTTTCACTAAAGAATTGTAACCCATTATTAGACATTATGTGATGAGGTAAACCATATCTACATATCAGACTTTATTTAATGAACTTGGCCATGTCCCTTGCATCTAACTTTTTGAAATATTCTGCTTTTACCCACTTGGTGAAGTAATCAATGGCTACTATAATGAATCTGTGTTCATTTGAAGTGGGCAGATAAATCATTTCTATGATGTCTATAGTGCAGTGAATGGCCATGGCAATGTAAGGTTGCATAACTCAAAAATAGGCAAATGCCTTAAGTCTACATATTGTTGGCATAGCCAGCACTTTTTGACATACTTAGAATAATTAGTGTCCATTATGAGCCAAAATAATCCTTGACTTATAATCTTCTTAGCCAAAGCTAAGCCGTTCATATGGGCTCTACACAGTCCCATATGTACTTCTTTCATGACCCTCTTAGCCTCTTTTTCATCTAGACATCTCATTTAAATCCCATCAGGTTGTCTCTTGTAGAGTATTCCTCTCATGGTGATAAATTGGGTAGACAGTTTGTGAATCAATCTCTGGTCCTTTCTAGTTACTTCTTTGAGAAACATTAACTTTTCAAAATAATTTTGAATGTCATGGTACTAAGGTCTTCCATCATCCTCTTCGATGTTTATAATATGTTCATCCTTAAAGCATGGCTTGTCCAAACTCAAAATCAGGACGGGCTTTATACTCACTCCTTTTGGATTATCCCACATGGATACTAAGGTAGTCAAAGCATCTGCTAGCTATTTTTCTTCTCTAGGCACATACCCAAAAGTACAAAGCTCAAAGTGTTCGCTCATGGCTTTTAGACACTTGAGATAAGGTAGCAATCACTCTTTTTGATCAACTATTCACCTTTTACTTGATAAACTACTAACGATGAGTCTCCAAACATTTCTATAGATTTTTTCCCTATAGCTAACAAGGCTTCTAATTCGAAGATACAAGTTTCATATTTGGCTTTATTGTCTGTAGCCTTATACATTTACTTCTTAGCTAACAACATTTTCTCTCCTTCTAGGGTGACCAAGATTATCCCTACCCCAGCTCCTTTATTATTCATAGCCCTATCAAAGTACATTTTCTAACCTTGCACTATTATAGCTGTAATGTGCTCATTAGGAAACTCATAAGTTACCTCCTCTCCTTCTAAAGGTTGATCAACCAGGAATTCTGCTACTGCTCTCCCTTTAATAGTTTTCCTAGTGATGTACTCTATGTCAAACTCTTTTAAAAGAATCAACCATCTTCTCATATTTCCTATAAGTGAAGGAGCTTCTTGTAAATATCTAAGGGGGTTCTCTTCGGCCACTGTTTGGATCCTATATAAATGGAAGTAATGTCTCAGCTACTTTAATGCCTATATGACTACCAAATAAATCTTTTCCACTTCTATATACTTTGCTTTATAAGGGAAAAAATTCTTGCCAAGGTAGCATACTATATATTCAATCCCAAGGTCATCTTCTTGAGCCATCATTGCCCCCGCTAAACTATCCTCTATAGCCAAATACAAAATTAAAGGCTTACATGCCCGAGGTAGTCTCAATACCAGCGAATGTAGGAAGTATTCCTTGATGGTATCAAATGCCTTTTGATAATCATCATTCCAAACCACTGGCTGATCTTTCCTAAACAACTTGAATATTGGTTTGCAGATCGAAGTTAATTTGGCTATAAACCTACTTATGTACTGAATTCTCCCTAGGAACCCTCTAACTTCCTTTTCTTTTTAGGATACCAGTATTTCCTTAATGGCTTTTACCTTATCAGGATCTACTTTTATTCATCACTAGCTCACTACATGCCCTAAAAGCTTACCCAAGGTGACCCTAAAGATACACTTCTTTGGGTTAAAAAAAAGGTTGTACTCACTGATTCTCTTAAAAAACTTCTCTAATGCCTTAAAATGACCTTCTTGGGTAATCAACTTAATCATCATGTCATCCACATATACTTACACTTCCTTATGAATCAAGTAATCCAGTATCTTGGTTGCCACCTTTTGGTAGATAGCATCGGTATTTTTAAGCCCAAAAGGCATAACCCGATAGGTGTACATGCCCTATTCAGTTATGAAGGCTGTTTTGATCCTGTCCACTATCTTATTTAGAATTTGATTATACCTTGCATATCTGTCCACAAAGCTATACATGGCATAAGCAATTGCACGATTAACTAAGACATCTATGTATGGTATAGGGAAATCATCCTTAGGACAAACTTTGTTCAAGTTCCCATAATTAACATAGACCCTAACTCTTTTAGTCTTCTTTGCTATGGGAACTACATTTGCCAGCCAAGTGGAATATTGAACTTCCACTAGGAGCTTGGCCTCTATCTATTTTCTTACTTCGTCTTTGACCTTTTTAACCCATTTTGGTCTAAATCTCCTAAGCTTCTATTTGATTGGTTTATACCTTGGGTATGTTAGAATGGCATGTTTATCGATTTCTCAATCTATTCTCGGCAGGTCTTCATAGGTCCAGGTAAAGACTTTCTCATACTTTTTCAATATTCTCTCAAATTTTTCTCTTTCCTTAGGTGTTATATCTGATGCCAATAAAATTTCTTTTGGATTTTATTTAGTTCCAAGATTAAATAAACATGTGTTTTTTGAGTTAATATCAAATATGAATGGTTCATGATTATGATTATGCATATTGAAATCAGAAGAAACATCACATAAGTAAGCAAAATTATTCATCTTATTAATATAATCAAAATAGCAATCAATGTTCTCATCAAAAAGTTTAGGAACATAAACAATATCAATAAAAGTATCATCTTCACTTTGTGGCTCCTCAACCTTGACCTTCTCCTTACCTTTCAACTGAACGATGAGCAACTTCTCTGTCAAAACTTCTTCGGACACTTCCTTGTCCCCGACTGAATGGTGCAGCAGAATCTCTTCATCCAAAAATCCTTTAACTAGCTTGATAATCCCTTGTTCCCAATTGAAGACATCATTGTACAGCGTAAAACCTAGCACTAGCTCACCTTTTATTAGCCAGGGTTTATTCTCTCTATAGTAAAGACAAATACTTGAAGCCGGCATAAAACTTTAAGAAATGTGTGGGATCCCTTTCTATACCACTTTCTTTTTGCCCTTTTGAATGGAACCAATAAAACCTAACCCCTTTTTATCCTTTTGACCTTTAGCAGCTATAATGGTCTGAGGTCCTTGGGAGTTCTTGCCCAAACCAGCACCAAGTAGGAAATTCATCTTCTTTATCATGTTAACCACTTAAGGACAATACACATAGATATTCTCACTTTCTTCATTATTGATGGCAGACACATGGAACCCACTAAAAGTTGTTTAGCTATCTTAAGTACAAACACTTGATTCTTCCTCGTAGCTTTAATAGTAACTACTTGACCTTTATGGGGAATCTTAATCATCTAATTTAGTATAGAAGGCATTCTATCCATCTTGTGAAACCGTGGTCTTCCTAATAGCACAGAGAAAATAGTCAAAACAGGCAACACCATAAACTCCACTTCTTTCTCGATGGGCCTTGTCTTCACTAAAGCCTTGAAGGTCTTAACGACTTGTCTTTTGGAATTGTCCCAAGCAGATATAGTCAAGTCTGACTTACTCAACATGCTCTCATTTAACACAAAAGCTGGAATGGCCACTAAAAGGCACATATTGATTGAAAAACCATCGCTATCATCACACAGGCCGTGTGTGTTCCATTCAGCTGGGCCTTAATGTGTAAGGGTCGATTATGGTTCCTTCCTTCAATAAGTAGGTCAGAAGTAGAATACACAACATTCTCTCCCATTCATCCCTTAACTAAATCTAGTAGCTCGGACGGTGAAATGGTAATAGCAACAGTGGATTCATATAGGGCTTCAACTAACTTCTGCCTGTGCAAGGGAGATTGTCTCAGCAAGTCCCAAATGGATATCTGTGCATTTGTCTTCTTTAGCTACTTAATTATTTGATCTTCCTCAACTTCTTTTTCTATTAGCACTGTAGCAGAAGCTAGCTGCCTTTCAACCTTAAGAGCCACTCTTCCACTTTTTGTGATTGCCTTAAACTTTTTCTCTTCTCCTACTTCCTCTTCACTCTCACTGGCTGAACTCTAGATATTAATGGGCACCAAAGTCCTTTCATCTTTGCTCTTTATAGAATTATCCCATCGATTAATTATATAAACTAGTTGATTTTCTTTAAGTGGCTTTGTTACTTTAAGAATGAAATGAGTAAAAACCACGTACTAATTCTCATACAGGTCCTTCATCACATACCAGTTGGGTAAGCTGGACCTAATCATGGACCTTGGAGGTGGCACAACACTGTAACCTCCCTTCTTGTTCTCATATTTATTTTTAGGATCTAAAATTTGCTTGCTATCTATCAAATCTTGAATCTTATTCCTTAAGCTATGAAAATAATCAGTCAAATGCCCAGTGTGTTAATGGTATGTATAGTACTAATCCTCTTTGTGATGGGCTAACCTTGACTTTTTGCCAGCCTTGGAGGCAATGGTTAAGGCTTCCTTTCTTTGCAAAGTTTATCCAATACCTAAGATAGTGACTTTCTTAGGTTGGAATAATGCCTTTGACTAGCCTTTGTAGCTGATACTTCTGCAGTCTTTCCAATTCTATTTGACCCATTATTGTTACCCTTTGTCTTGTTATTGTCAAAATTGCTCCTGGCATTCTCACTACTTACCCTTATGGCTGAGTACTCTTTTTCAGCCTCTATAGCTATGTCCTTCAGTGACTCCCAATCCTTCAGACCCTTTATCTTCAAACCATCCCTTAGATACGAACTTGTATTCTTGATGACTAGCTTGATCTGATCGGTTGTGTCTAACTTCCTCATCATTTCCATCACCCTATTCCTCTACCTAGTGAGGTACGTATGGAAGGATTCATTATGTTTCTACTCAAGTAATTTAAGGTCCTTCAAAGTAACCTTTATCCTAGTGTTGTCGTTATATTGCTTAAGGAATTCCTCAGTCAATAGATCCCAATCCTCTTTACTACATCTATCCAGCCTATGGAACCAATTTATTACAAGTCCAATCAAACTTAGGCAAAATTATTCCACCTTCTGTTTCTTAGACAAGGTGATTCCCTTGATGATTAGTGTATGCTCTTTGACATGTGTTGAAAGATCTGAACTGTCATCAAACCTTAGTAGATCAAGCATCTTGAACCTCTGGGGCAAAGACTCATCTCTATTTAAATCCCTATCAGTAGAGAATAACCTAAACATAGCTTTGATCTTTTCCTCTATTTTCTTAAAAGCCAGATCCTCAGCACTAGGACCCCTAATCCTCATGTTCATTACTAGACGGATATGTCTTCATCTTCCTCTTCTTTGAAGTCATCCTCTGTGTCATATCTCTTTTCCCTCCTAGGTGGGTCTTGAAGCACAATGGCATTAGCTATGTTAGCATGCCCAATGTGCATTAGTTTTGCTATCTCGCGAGTGGCTGTTATAGGCTAAGTTCTGACATTAAGTGCTACAGAAGCCACCATCCCACCAATCATAGCCATAAGCCTTTCTTCGAAGTCCTAAAACCTCTAATCCAACCTTCGGTCTAAATCATCCCACACTATTGAAGGCCCAGTAGGAGTAACATTTGGCCTTTCCCTCAGGAATGGAAACTTTGTAGTCATGTCATTAGCCACTTTTCATGTCTCATTTCTCTTTCGGTCTTATTTAATCCTTCATTCTCCATGTCTAAACTTGTTTCTTGATAGCTTTCTGACAACTAACTTGAACTCAACTCAAAACTGACCTTTGAACCCAAATCTAAATCTGAACTTGATCTTGACAAACTGGACATATAACTTCAGACCAGGCACCCATTTGACCCTCTAGATCACTTAGCTGAGTCTATAATGGTTGCAAGAATCAAAGGTTAGGAGTAATGCATGATGAATGATGCATAAGCATAGCATATACATGATGTATGAATGCAATGGATGATTTTGTTAGGAGTCAAGCGCAAGCACACACAAGCATAGCAATAGCCTTCTAACCTTATTACTCCCACACAAAAGGTCATGCGGTCTCTTTTTTAGGTGGGCTTAGCCTATGGTTCATAGGGTACATAATGGATGCGTAGGAGCATGGCAAAAAATCAACAGCATAACCTCTCTATTTGAAAGTGTAGGCATATGGGTTTTGACCATTATGTATTTTGATTAACTCATATAAATTGGGTTGCGCTTGTCGGGGCAAGGAAACCTTTGACTGGTACCCTCCTAATATGTTTGAATTTGGTTAGTATATAAGGGTCCATATAGCAAGCAAAGATTATTATGGTTATACAACCTAGGGGAAGTTGCTATTGTCATTACATGGGCTTTAGTAAAGGGTGATGAAACTTTACGGCTACCTAAGCATGGTCTCTGCTAATAGGTCTAGCTCATCACGAGAATAACAATCGATGGGTCACCCTTTTATTAACCATTTAATATGAGACTTAGGCTGGTGGATCTCCTTGACACCTCTCTACATTGAGTGAACATAAGGTATGTTTCAGGATAATACCGAGGCTAAAAAAGGATGCCTAACCTAATTATAAAGTTCTAAGATAATTGCAAGAAATGCAAATTAGAAAAGAGACAAGATTAATTAATAAAATCCAATTATAAAAAACTTAACCAAGGCCTTTTTCAGAGCAAGGTCTCTTTATTCCCAGTGGAGTCGCTATTGTGATGAGCACCGAAGCCATGCTCATTTCCAAGTTCGCTCTCGAAGGCCCACTTTTAGGGTTCGGATCGAAAAAGGCTCACTTAACTCATAAATTGGCTACTTCACAATAAAAGGAATCAAGCCAAAATTATTGTTGATAGTCAACCCATGAAGGCATCTACTAATGAGCCCAAAAGAGGTAGGTGTCATGGAGTCATCACCCAATAGAACATTGGAAAATGATTCTTAACCTTTTAATTCCTAAACAGAGACTAGTGTTTGGGATATCACACTTATTAGGCATCTTGGTTAGGTGTTATTTTATAATTGGGTTTTATATTTAATCCCTTTTTCTCTCTTGCATAATGTAAAACAATTTAAAATTAAATAAACATCACATTCACATAGATAAAGCGATAAAAAAATATCAAAATAGACCTACTTAATTGTTACATAAGAAAATTATCCTCATAACAACAACAAAATAATATACATATATAAATCAGGGCATTGGATTTAGGAACATTAGTTCCCTTATGCATATTTTACAAAAAAAAACCTCTTTTTTTTCTCATGTTGATTTGGGCTAAAAATTGGATATTGATACATACTTTGAAGAAAAACCCAATTAATTTAATAGAAAAATTTTTAAATGTCTTTTCCTCTTATCATACATAAATGCCTTTTTTACTAATTATTACATGCCTGAAATAATAATACATCCAAAATAAAATACCAATTAAACAAATAATAATGAAAATTAAATAATAAATAAACCTAAAGATAATAAATAATAAAAGAATGGTTGATTGAGATAACTGAGAGTGAAGGTGACCAACTCGGGAGCATGACTTCCTATGCAAAAAGACACATAAAAAACCCTTCACAGTAAAGATATTAAATGCTCAAAAAATCACACCAAAAAGATAAATTAATTAGTATTCTCAAATAACACAATGAAAATAATTATAGATTTATTTTACACAAACAAAATGAATTTAAGTATAGAATCTCATCATATAAAACCAAAATCACATCAAATAATGCACAAAAATGATAGAAAATGAAGAAATTGCATATGAGATACATAAATGTGTGAAAATACTTCAAAATGACCGAAATACACCCACGACGCCCAGAACTAGGCGAAGGATGGCCATAAACAAGCGAGGGACAAGGCAAAGAGATGAGCTGACAACGTTTTGTCTGTTGGATGATAGGCAACCGTTTGTCGAGTCGACTTCCCATCCTTCAACTTTGGATAGAACCAAAATGTAAAAACTCATGGCAAAAATGCAATAAATCATGTAAAATGAATTTCTAGCCCTACATGGATTTACAAGATCTTAAATCATGTTAAAACTAAATTATAACAATAAATCATGCATAAAATACACTAAAAGCACATATTTATAGAATTAGTAAAGAATGGAAGAAAGCTTTAAAACAACAACAATGGAGGAATCCAAGGGTTAATCATGCCTCTAACATGCTCTGAAACCTAGGTTATGATCATATCTTAATTAAACATGCATATCACTTGAATACAGTAATTAAAAGCTATAAAATCGTATCAAACAACCATATGATCATGCAAAATAAATTGTAGAGAGAGAAAGTGAGAATGAGCCTATAATATTACCCTCAAGAGATATTCTGACTCTATAACTCTTGTAGTCCAGATCTCTACTCCAATTCGTGATCACCGTTTTCAAAAGAAAGTAACAAAATTCATTGTGTGTTTGTGTGTTTCAAGCAAGGATTGATAGAGCAAAAGTTTAGAGATAGAAAGGAATTGAGTCTCCTTCTTCTCTAAAGGTGGCTCTCTAAAAAATGTGATTCCCCCCTTTTCAAAATCCTAGATTTTAGATTTTGTACCTAGGCAAGAGTTTTAGTTGGATTCCAACTCAAAACCTGATATCTCCCCTCCAAATTCAGAAGAAATCTTTTTGAAGCAAAACTTCCTTTTTAAATTCCAGAAAGCATGATAATTTTGGGTTTTGAGACATGGAAGGGCGTCCCTCAATGAGCGGCAGTTGTCCCTCAGCCATAAACCTAAAATTTCCCAAAATGGCCCTTATTTGGCTCGTGTAGGAGAGAGGGGCCCACAAATAGGCACCCTTCAGGTGACAGATGGCCATTTGCCACCACTATAGCTCCAAAATAAGGTATTTATGCATGTTTTGTTAAAACGCTTGGAAATATATGGAAAATCATAAAAATCTTTGAGAAAATATGAGAAATTCAAGATCGAAGCTTTGAGATCCGAACCTATTGTCAGCAATATGCTATTTCCTCATCATTGGGTAACCTCGATCTAGGCTGCCCTGAGTCACAGTGTCTACAACAACCATATAAAAGCATTATTACAAAAAGAATTAATTAAAATCTTGCATGCATGAAAGAAGGTATCAATCAGCCATGCCTAAGTGCTAATAACATTTTTAACCAAATTGGTCACAAATAACCACGATTTAATCCATCCATATGTGTTGCATAAATAAGAATAGTGTTAGCCATAAGAAAGATTTCAAAGAGCAAACCCAGAACATTCAACTTATGTTAACCCCTTAGATTCTTACTACTACATCAAACAAAAACCCATGATATATGTCACCAATTCATAAACTAGGTTAAAGATCTTTGAGATTTACAAATCAACAATTCTTACATGTTGTTTGACCTTCAAAAGACCTATAAGGTGATGGAGAGAAAAGAAAAACTTCAAAACAAATCCAAACAAAGATCTCAATAAAGAGAGAATGGAATATCTTATCATAATATAAATGATGTTTGAGTTTGCCCATGGCAACAATAATGATAAAAATTATATATAAATATGAGTTTTTTAGCATATGTATGAATTATTTGTATATATATACGCAGATAAAAAACTTCTAAAAATACAGATGTTCACATTATAATATATGAGCTAACCATAAGAATTCATACAACCAAAACATCTTACATTCTTAGAAACCAGGAAAGAAAAAGGATAAATGAAAGAAATAAAACTAATTGCTTAGGTAAATTTATAATTAATATTCATGCACAATTAATATAAATTGAAGTAATTTTATTAACTAGTCCAAATTTTTTTAAAAAATTTACTATCTATTCACTTTGTTTAACCGGTTGTTGATTATAAACTTCTTTGATTTCACAAATAGAAAAGTCAGTTAATCACAATTATAAACTTGTATAAACAAAAAAATAAGAATTAACTTGCAAAGGAGAACCCAGTTTGTATAAGAGTCAGGACACTAAGAAAGGAACAGTTATACTATGCTCAGTTAAGCAAATGAAATTGTAAAAAAAATAATATAATCGATATTAGAATTTCATATAGAAGCTTAAAAGCCAAGTGTAACAAGTACATCTCATCAAAAAACCTCTCAAATGAGGTCCTTCTTACATGTAAGCTTTTCATCATTGCTATAATAACAGTCTTTTTATTGGTCAATCCTGTTAGAAGAATACCAAAACCAATTCTAATTCCTAGAAAATGAAAAGAAGAAAAAAAAGTACCAAAGTGCTTAAAGGAGTTGAGGTTGTAGAGATGGTTGGTTTTTAATAGTTATTCTTCTTCACAATCTCCCAAATTAGTTGTGCTAGAACTGTCCCCATTTCTAAGTCACCTATGTAGCAAAGAGAACATTATTAATAGAGAAAATTATAATGAATAGAGTTGAGAGAGATTGCAATCTACGGACTTACTATTGAGGAGTAAAAAGTAAGAAGAGCAAACTAACATTTATGCAAAATTAAGATCATAAGGCTTAACAACAACCACAATAATATATAACTGAAATAAAATGAAAATATTTCCCTTATATGTAATAAAAGGGAAATTTATTTGTTAGAGATATTCTATCACACACTGCCTGCACCAGAATATTGATATGCCAAAAGCCAAAAGAAACATTATTTTTCCAATGATAGGATGGCTATTTGTATATCTTGGGTCAATAATATATTAGAATCTAATTTATCCAAATTATTTTTCCATTTTCATGACATAAATTAATATATATTTTAAATTTCAAGGAAGAGTGGTCCATAATTTTTAGTTACATTTTAAACTTAGAAACATTAAAGTTTCTCCCTCTTATCAAATTGTGCAACATTTTAATAGTTAGAGTTCTCAGGTCACATACTCTCAGTTCACAAATTGTGCCAGATCCTATAATTGATTATGTACCTTGAACATATAATTCTACAATTAGAAAAAGTATATCCAAAATCCTTACTTAGATAACCTAAAACTTGTTAAACAGAAAATTATTTCTAATGTGTATCATTAAGAAAGAAAAACTTATAACTTGAGAAATAGTTTATTAAGAATGTAGGATGCGTTAACCAAATGAAATTAAAAATAAAAAAAGGCAAAACATGATATCAGATAAACCAAATTACATATTGAAATAAATAAAAATATTACATAAAAAAAAGTCATCGCCGACATATTTATCATCAGTTTTAGAAATTATAGCAGGTTATCCCCTAAGACATTACATTCATTTCTTGCACTTCTAATTGTGTTACTCCTCTAGAGGTTAGTTTATCCCCTAAATTATCATTATTTGTTAGAGAAACTGCAAAAATTAAAGTAAGCAGGGGTTAGGCTTCAAAGAAATGAGAACAAAAAAAATTGCTTACCATTTTACCAACTCTCATGTTGGATCTCAAATGCAAGTACTCAAATCTATAGAACTATTATTATAACCTAAAGTTCAAAAATCCCTTATTATAGAAGGAAATGTAATTAAAGTTGAAACACTGTATGAGAAAATTGAAACAACAAAGCCAATCCGTACCCTCTAATTTTACAACAAATTATCTTGCAACAACTTACAAATGCATAACAAACTTACTCAATCTATCAAAAATTTTGGTCAAGCTAGAGCTAGTTAGCTCCAATGAAGTATAGAGAAATTGCCAATGTCATGTTTGGCTAAAATTCAAAACCCCAAAATGTGCATTATACAATTTCATAGAGCAGTGTATTAAATCAACAAAAACGTAAATTCTAAGATAAAGTTGTTTATTATAATTAAGTGGACAGCAACTATAATTAATATTCCAAGCCACCATAAAAACTAAATAGTAGAGAGTAAATACCTCATCAAAACAAACAGTGAAGGCACTATAGAGAAAGATTTCAACAAAGGAAATCTCAGCTTTTTGATTGAGATCCGCTATAAAAAACAAATGGGCAATGCCAATGTAGAAGAAAAATCAGAATTAGACCAAGGTTTTATAAACAGTAAACGAAGGAGTGATTATGAAGTGAAAAAAACGGTTTCATTAGGTAGCCATTAAAGAGCATAATGAAGGTAGCTAGGTTTTTGAGCAACTGAAATTAATTAGTTATCTTCTACAAATTTAAATGTTAGTATTAATTGTAAATCTGTGATTATATGCTAATATTAAGAATGCATAGAGACATCTACTAGGTGTAAGTTGCATACCTCTGTATTTGCATCTCTGCCCAAATCCTTGAGTCTCTTGATAAAACCTGGATCCTTACTGCAGAGCGCCCTAGACCGATTGAACCAGCAAAAATTAAATCTGGATCCTATAAAACTAAGAAAATTGAAGTGACTATGACATAAACCAAGTGAGCTTGAGAGCAATTGAAGCTTCTGTTACTACCATTTCTACTAGGTTTAGTTTAGTTTAGGTTTGGAAGATAGAAAAGTGCTTACATTTTTTTGCTATTTTTCATCTTTTAGGTTTGCAATTTTCTATATTTTTTTCATCTTTTAGTTTGTGAATCACTCATAGGGTTGCAGTGTGTAGGAGTATAATCTAGATTCTCTAGTTTTCCATAGAATGAAATAATCCAAACTAAAAGAGAAATCATAACAATTTGTTCGGCTTAATTGGTTTTAAAAGAAAATGAGATAGAAAAATTAAAAGATAAAAATTAAATTAGATAAGGTGGGTATGGAACATAATTTTGTGTTTTATTTTTATAAAATAATCGAGAATTATTTTAAAGGTCAGCGAGGTTGAAGTCCTGCTTTTCTTTTTTTTTTTAAGGGAAGTAACCACCAGATTTACATTAATTCAACCGTCGAATTTTAACACTTTGTTAAATAATAAGAACTAATGACTGACTTAATTTCTTTTCGCTATTTTAATATTTTTACGATCAGATTTTTATCCTTTCACTAAATTTTGGTCATTAAAAATCAATTTTCTTATAGTGTAAGATGAACAATTTTGCTTACTTGTATGATATTTCTTCTAATTTCAATATGTATCATCATGATCGTGAATCATTTATATTTGACATCAACTCAACAAACACATGTTCATTTAATCTGAAAGCAAAAGAAAATCCAATTGAAATTCTATTAGCATTAGATATAACTCCTAAAGAGAGAAAAATTTGAGAGAATATTAAAAATATACAAAAAAAGTCTTTACCTGGACCTATAAAGATATACCGGGAATAGATCAACAAACTACTGAACATGCCATCCTAACATATCCAGGGTACGAACCAGTCAAGTAAAAACTTAAAAGGCATATATTGGAGTGGCCTAAAAAGGTTAAAGACGAGGTCTGGAAGCAGATAGAAGATAAGTTCTTAGTGGAAGTTCAATACCACCGTGGTTGGCAAATGTAGTTCTAGTGGCAAAAAAGGATAGAAGAGTCAAGGTCTGTGTAGATTACAGGGAGTTAAATAAAGCTTGCCCTAAGGACGATTTCCCTCTACCTCACATAGATGTTTTGGTTGATAGTGCAGATGCCTATGTCATATACAACTTTATGGTTGGGTATGTCGGGTATAACTAGATTTTGAACAAGATAGTATATTAGATTAAGACAACTTTCATAACTGAATGGGGTACATACGATTATCGGGGTTATGCCTTTTGGGCTTAACAATGCAGGTGCCACCTATCAAAGGATGGCGACTAGGATACTAGATGACTTAATTCACAAAGAAGTGAAGGTTTATGTGGATGACATGATAATCAAGCTAACTACCCAAGAAGGTCACTTTAAGGCATTGGAGAAGTTCTTTTAAGTGATTGACAAGTATAAACTTCATCTTAACCTAAAAAGTGCATCTTTGGAGTCACATTAGGTAAGAATTTAGGACACATAGTGAGCCATAAAGGTATAGAGGTAGATCTTGATAAAGTGAAGGCCATCAAAAAGATGCTAGTACCCTAAAAGGCAAAGGAGGTTAGAGGGTTTCTATGTAGGATTTAGTACATAAGCAGATTCATATCCAAATTGACTTTGATTTATGAACCAATATTCAAGCTACTTAAGAAGGATTAGCCAGTTGTTTGGAATGAGAATTGTCAAAAGGCATTTGACACTATCAGGAAATATCTATTGCATTCACCGGTGTTGAGACCAGCTCAAGCAACTAAGCCTTTGATTTTGTATTTGACCATAGAGGATAGTTTAGTAGGGGCAATAATGGCTCAAGAGGATAACTTTGGGATTATGTATGTAGTGTATTACCTCAGTAAGAAGTTTCTCCCTTATGAGGCAAAGTATATAAAAGTTGAAAAGATTTGTCGAGCGATTAGTTGAGCATCAAAGAAACTAAGACATTACTTCCATTCTTACATAATATAAGCTGTGGCTAAATAGAACCCTCTTAGGTATTTACAAGAAGCATCCTCACTCCTAAAGAAGATGGAAAGGTGGTTGATCCTCCTACAAGAGTTCGATATAGAATACATCATTAGGAAAACCATTAAAGGGAGAGCAGTAACGAAGTTCCTAGCTAGTTAGTTGTTAAAAGATAAAGAGATAACTTATGAGTTCCCTAATGAGAACATTGTAGCCATAACAAATTAGGGTTGGGAAATGTACTTTGATGGGGCTGTAATCAACAAAGGAACTAGAGTAGGAGTAATTTTAGTCACCCCAAAGGGAGGAAAAATGCCGCTAGCCAAGAAATTGAGGTATAAAGCCACAAATAACCTAGCTAAATATGAAGCTTAGATCTTCAGGTTAGAAACCTTGTTAGCCATAGGGGCAAAGTCTGTATAAGTATTTAGAGATTCATCTTTGGTAGTATATTGGGTGAGAGATAAATGGTCAGTGAAGGAAGAACGATTACTGCCTTACCTCAAGTGCCTGAAAGCTTTGAGCAACCAATTTGAGGTTTATACTTTTAGGTATGTGCCTAGAGAACAAAACCAACTAGCAAATGCCTTAGCTACCTTGGTGTTAATATGGGATAATCTGAGATGGGTAAGTATAAATCTTGTGCTGATTTTGAGTTTTGATAAGCCATGTTTTGAAGATGAGCAGATTATGGATATTGAGGTGGATGATGGAAAACATTGGTTAGAATTTATAAAGGTCAGTATTTCTTGAAGAAGCCACTTAAAATAACCAAAGGATGATTTGTAAGCTGTTAACTCAATTCATTATTATAAGTAGAGTGCTTTACAAAGGACAGCCTGATGGTGTCTAGCTAAGGTGCTTAGGTGAAAAGGAGGCAAAACGAGTCATAAAAGTACATACGGGTGTGTGTGGAGCCTACATGAATGGTTTAGCCTTGGCAAAGAAGATCATGCGTTAAGGATTCTTTTGGCTCAGAATGGATACTGATTTTTCTAAGTATGTTAGGAAATGTCAACTATGCCAATAGTATGCACACTTAAGACATTTTCTCATTTCTGAATTATGCAACCTTATATCACCATGGCTATTCACTACATAGGGTATAGATATTATAGGTATGATCCATCCGCTAGCTTCGACTAGGCACAGGTTCATTATAGTGGCTATTAACTACTTTACCAAGTGGGTAGAAGTAAAATCCTTTAAGAAAGTATATGTAAGGGACATGGCTAAGTTCATTGAAAGGAATTTTATATACAGGTATGGTTTGCCTTATCACATATTATCAGATAATAAGTTACAATTCTCTGGTGAAACCAAATAGATGCTCATCAAATATGGGATTCAAAACCATAAGTCTTTTCCTTATCGACCTCAGGAAAATGGAGCAATTGAGGCAGCTAATAAGAATATTAAAAGAATTTTGGCTAAGATGGTTCGAACTTATAAAGACTGGGCTGATAAGCTACCCCTCGCATTATGGGGTTATAGGACCACAACTAGAACTTCAATAGGGACCACTCCATTTTCTTTAGTTTATGGGATAGAAGTAGTACTACCAATAGAAATTGAGCATCAATCTTTGAGGGTGGTTTTGGAAGTTGAGTTACCATAAACAGAATGGACTAGACAGAGGTTGTTACAGCTTAACATACTAGATAAGGATACAATATGGGCCTACTAGATAAGGATACAATATGGGCATACTATCACAACCAGATTTATCAAAAGAGACTAGCTCATTTGATTGGGAAGAAGGTTAAGAAGCACCCTTTGAAAGAGAGAGATCTGGTGTTCAAACAGATGAGGCCTAGAATCCTAGATATTCGAGGTAAGTTTAGGCCCACGTGGGAAGGACCTTTCGTGCTTAAGAAATTGTTATCTCAGAGAGTTGCCATTTTGTCAAACAATGATGGTAATAAGTCCAGAGAGCTGGTAAATATTGATAGATTGAAAAGGTTTTATGGCTAAGACTTAAAAGAGAATAAAAAAAGAATAAATGCCATATGGATCAAAAATGGAAAACGATGGCCTTGCTAAAATTGGGCACCTTATTAAGGTGAAAATCGAAAAAAGGCATCTTGGGCAAAAATTAGAAGTTGAGTGAAAATAATCAACCAAGAAAATCCAAGAGGATTGACTGATGATAAGGGGTTATGATGCTTTAAAAGTTTCATTTTTGAGATTAAATGATATGTGTGGTTTGGGTAATATCAAATGCTTATCACACTACAAAAAAACTGTGAATTAGCGACGAAATTTAGCGACAAATTTTTTTCCATCGCTAATTAGCAACTATATATAGTTTTAGTCATGGAAATATATTTCTCATAAATTTAGCGACTAAATAGCGATACAGTCGCTAATTTTGGCGGCAAAGATTGGCGCATTTTTTGCGACAGAATTAGCAACGGAAAGTTTTATCGCTAACACTAATTCTTAACTTTAATATTTGTTAATTAATTTTCAGAAAAAATAGCAACGAAAAATTCTTCGTTAAAATTATTTTATTTTATTTATCTATTTTCAATTAAATTTTTAAATATATTTATAATTCTATTATTGATTTTATTAAATATTATAAAATTAATAAAAAAATACACATAAATATTTATCTTTACTAATTATATTCAATAATTTTTAAAAATATTTTATATGATATTATTTGCCTATTTTTAAAAAATTTATAATTTTAATTATTCCAAACATTATAATATAAATGAAAAATAAAAATACATATTTATTGTTACTAATTAAGATTAAAAATTATTTCAATTAAATTAAGGATTAAAATCACAAAAAATAATTAATTCAAAGAATGTATAATTTTATTTATTGATTTTACCAAATATTCTAATATTAATTAAAAATATACACATATATCATAATTTTGATTTATAATGAAATTATTTGAAAATTTAGTCTTTTTTCAATTTTGATAAAATTCATATTTAATTTTGAAATTATATTAATAAAAGATTCTAACCAAAATTTAATAATTATTTTTTAATATTTTCATTGATTACAAATGTATCCTTAGATTTTTATTTATTTACAAATGTGCCATTGTATATAATTAATAGACAACCAAAACCCTAACTTCACTCTTAGTCTACACTGCCATTTTCTTCTATTAATTCCTCCCTCATAGCCGCTGATCAAATTAGAGGCCAAAATCATCCCCAAAAACTCTCTGTCACCAAAACCTATTCTCCTTCTTTCTCTCGTTAGTGTTTAAGCAACAGTGAAGCTGTCAATTTAACTTTACTCTTTATTCTGTTGATGCTCTCAGCAAAGGTCTGTGATTTTATTCATTAATCTCCTTTTTTAACTTTACTCTTCTCTTTTAGAAATTTCCATTTGTCACGGTTTTTCTCCATTTCGTTTGTGTAGTTATAGTTGCATTATACGATCTAAATGAGAAACATTCCTCTGCTCTTAAGTAATTCTTGCTTTCCTTTGATATCTCTTTTTTTGTATAAAGAAATTACTATTTTGTTCATCTTGATTTGCTTGTTATCTATCTTTATCCATATCTCTATTGTCTATGTTTACCTAGATCTCGATTTTGTTGTTTTTATAAAGAAATTGTTGTGTTTGCTGTGTTGCCATGAATTAGCTAGTTTCTGGTTAATCTATGTTATTGTTGTAAATGTTTATTCTCTATTTAGTAGTTGTTTTTTCTTTGCTATTTTTGTTCTATGAATATATTAGAGATTTCAGTTGACAACTGGATATACATATATTATAAATTTGCTGCAGATTATGTTCTATGCACATATTTATTCTCCCACTGCATCCCGTTCTCTAATAATATAAATATATATATATATTCCTGCATTTTGTTCTGATTTTGTTCCATGATTTTGTAATTTATTCTGCATTTTTTTGCATTATGTTCTACATGGATCCTTAAACTAATGTTATGCTGCATTTTGCTCTATATTTTGCTCTTGTCTACATCCTATTCTACTGTATTTTTGTAGTTGCTAAAATTTTTGTTGTAATTGCTAGTCTTGCTGTACCTATTCTTAAATGTTAGCAACTAATTGAATGGATCATGCATAAGGAGAAATGGTGCTAATTAAAAATTGGCTGATTAAGAGAGGTAAATTAAGATTCAGTTTACATATAGTTGGAAGATAGAGTTAATGAAACACATTAAAGTAAAAATATGAAAGCAAAATTGAAGTCTCTTCTTTTCTATATCTTGAGTTAATGATAAACTATCATGTAAGGAAATCAAAAGCTAATTATTGTTCAGCCCCCTCAACAAAAGTGTGTTTGAGAAAGAGATTTACCTAGAATGATCATATGAAAGAAGAAGCAGAAGTTTAGTAAAAAAACTTAATGAATAAGCTGCTTTAGAAACTAGTTGAATTTGATATATTATAATTAATACCCTGAATTTTTTATTGATATATAGTTTTGTTTGTTGGTAGTGCTGTATACCTATTTGATGTGTGGATTTTATAAGGAAATCTAGGGAGCTTTGCCAGCAAATTCACATTTAATCAATTGTTGGTTTATCATTACATTGGAAAGTTAGAATCATGAGATGACCTCTAATGGATGATTCTAAATATAAGAGTGTACCTAATGTTTTCTGCAGTAAGGAACTTGCAGAAATCCAATTATTTACGGACAATTCTTCTCTTCAAATGATGTTTCATTTTTTATTCTCAAGTTTTGTACATCTAGATATTTTTATGTGTTGCAGATTATGTTCTTCTTGGATCTACTTATCATAATTTGATTTTACTTTATGCAGGTAACTATTGAGGACCATCCTCACTTACCTAGGAATCATGCATTTGTAAATCTATGCAGACATGGGGTTGTTATGAAGAAAATCATTGATGTTTTAATGTCACCTGGAGTGGAGCCAGAAGGTGATAAGTAAGTGTTGTAACATAACATGCCTTCTGTTTGCTATAGGTTTCGTTTTGGTATTCCTCATATAACTTAAGGTGACTTCTACATTTTAGAGGTATCTTTTCGTCTTTTTGAAATTTGTAGCCCCTGTAATTTCAACTATTGAATATGATTATACAATGGACTTTGATCTTGGTAGCTCAAGCAACTGATCTGAGGTAATTGCTATCACTAATTTATTGCCTGTCTCATCGTAGTACTGAACATTACTGTGAATAGTTTTAGGGAATACAATAAGTAATTGATGTTGTGCATATAGAATTCCTGTTGTAATTGCTTCAGCTTTAACTATGTTTGGAAAGTGTAACAATTGCCACTCACCTTGCTCTATGATTGTTGTTAATGTATTTGCTATTGAATAAACATACGTTATTTCATCAAGAACTTGCCTATGATTATATCAATGGATCAAAAGTTGTTTCTTTATGTTTAGATATATAATTTTGATTTATTTTAATTATAGCATGTCATAATTTACAGTACAATTAGCCATTTTTGTATTTTTCATATTCATTTTTGTTATTTTTCATATTCTACTTATAAAAATAATAAGAAATATACTTACTTTAAGGGCAAATCCTATAAATAACCCTAGATGTATATGGAAGGCGAAAGCCTTTGCTTTGTCTTGAGACCTGTTAATTATTGCTTTGTTCATTGTAGCCTTGAGTTAAACCACCAGGATTAGTTGAGTAGATCCCTTTTAGTGTTAGGTATGCCATTGAGACATTACTGGTTGAAGATATTGCCTCTGACTGGTCATGTGTAGGCATTTTTTTTCTTGTAATCTCAATGTGGATGACACAACATTTATGTCCTCTTATTTATTCTGAAGTTATATTCTATATTGAATTGTCTTAATCATGAATTGAGTTTGGAATTTTGTTTCCATTTTAAATTTTCACCAATAAATGGTGTCACTTGAAGGATTCATTGGTTTTCTTTTCCTAAGTATGTGAGAGTGCAAAAAAGATAAATGTACAGTTTATATCATTTACACTTATATATATATCATAGGATGTGCACAATTGTGCTATCTGCTTCTTTCTTGGCATATGTACTTGTTTTTCTTTTCAGCAACCATGGAAGTTTCTTTATTGGCTCCATTTGTAATGCCCTGAGTTTTTGGGGACTGATAATATTTTTAATTCGTAAATAATGTTTCGAGTTGGTAAGCAAGAGTATAAATTTATCGAATATTTGTTTTAATTTTTGAATTAAGTATATAACAATAAATTCAAATGGATAATAATAATAATAATAATATGAAAAAAATGTAGAAGCCTAGAAATTTCAGGATCTAGAAAAGTTGTGCTCTCAATTGATATAGGATATGAGCCACAAATTGTAAAAGAAAGAAAAAAAAAGAGAAATGCAGGGGACGGATCAGCATAGGGACATCGATCGGCCACTATGCCGGTCTTCTCAACGGTGATGATTTGCATGCGTTTTGGTCTTCCTTTTGTTGGCATCTAACTCCACCATGGCATGTCCGATCGTCTGCCAGTAGCTCCGATCTTCCCTCCCTCCATCGTGGCTTCTTCCCTTTCCTCTAGCGAATCGAGGCGGCTGATGGAGACACGAACGTCGTCGATGAGTCCTCGATCACTCGGTTGCCCACCGCCTCTCTCCTCTCACCGGCAATGGTCAGATCGAAGTTGTGGTGGCCATTACTTTCCAACCCAATTTTCAATTGATCTAGGGGGTGCTTGAGCGCGTGACCACCGGTAAAAGGATCCTGAGGTTTGGGCCTCTATCACGGCAGCTTCAAAGCATCATTGGTGGAGCTCCAACAAGGATCCAATGATGGTTCGATGAGCATAAAAATAGATAGAATGATGGAAAATTCATAAATTCAACACTAAATGGTATGTGACTACCAAATTTGCTTTTGGTTAATTTATTTAAATGAATTCAGAATTTTTGTTAGAATTTGGTTGAATCTCTTAGAATTAAAAGTGGGTTTCTTGTGTTTTTAATTAGATTAGCATATTTGTTGATGTATAAGTGTTATAAATTATTTCTTGATGCTGATACATGATTGTGAACACTTATATAGTAGGTTAAATTTATTGTTGTTATGGCCACTTGTCTTATACTCTGATATTAGGTAATTTCAGGTAATTAGACACTGTTAAATGTGTAAATTGATTAATTACAAATGACAATGAGTAATTTAATTTGACATGCTGTTCAAAACAGACAGTTTAAGTAAATAGGTTGTCTCGATATTAAAAGTCAAAATTTCTATCTTTAGAATTATTGATTAAAACAATTGACAAATGGTAAATATTGACTCAAATAATATTTTTGTCTAAAAAGGAAATTTACCAATTATTTTTTATATACAATTTGGAATGTTGGGTAAAATCTCGGATATATGAAAAATATGCATAAGTAGAAAATGATATTTAGTTGATGATTAAAAAGGGAGCTTGTGCAAGCAAGTGGTTAACGCTAGGTGTAAATTGGATTTTTCTTATGTTAGCTAATTTTAATAGGCCTACATGGAAAAACTTACTGAATCTTAACTTGAAGAAATTTTTAGATCATGGTTAGGACCTAAAAGTTAGATTAGTTATTATAAGCATATGGTTAGTTAGATATATACTCATGTACATATTGATCTAAGAAAATTGATTGATATCAAATAATTTAGATTTAAAATATAAATCCTATTATTGTTAAGTATACTAGGCTAAGGATTTAATTCATTATCTATATACATGTACCAACTAGTTAATATAACCAATGTATTTCGGATAAAATAAAGAGTCAATTAGAATGGGAGAAATAGTTTTAAAGCCAAAGGGGAATAGTAGTTGAAATATTAACATCATACCTTTTATAAATACAATTACAGTAAGAAGGAATGAAAGACTAACTAAGAATTTAATATGTATAAAGTATAACTAAATGAATTGTTACGAATTTTCAAGTAAGAGGGTAAATGCAACTTTGAGGATAGGTAAATCTAACGAATGAAATGGTTGGTCAAAGGTTTTATTCTTACATGTTGAATTAACCAATTAAAGACTGTAATAAAGCTACACTTGTTAAATTAAAGAATTAATTAAGATATAAAAGTTATAAAATATTTACATACATATATATTTGAACTAGAGAGTACTTTGGATAGATTAAATAAGGGATATGGAAAAATGGGTTAACTGTACTTCTTGACTAGTTAAATTGGGTGTATAACAAAAATATAAAAGAAACAAATAAATTTAATCTCAAAGGATTGTCAACCTCATTATTTAGTTATGCTACTTAGGTGGGACTGTGGAATTCGATAAGTGAGAATCGTTCAATTATATATGTGGTTATCTTTGATATGTTATGCTCAGATTATTTCATTCTACTTCTTTAAGAAGTTGTAATCATAACCAGGTAATGTACCTCTGTACAATAGATACTAAGATGAATATGTGTATCTTGTCTTAATATTTTCGTCTAACAAGATTTGCATGAACTATAACGGATGATATACTTAAAGTTATGATAAGTAAATAAGTAATCCAAATATCTTTAATTATTATATTCTATCTTGAAAAGGCATGTTCGGACATATACGACTATTACAAGGTATGTGGCCCTTTCATTTGCGATAAGTAGATGAGGTATCTATTATGTGTATCGACCTTGAACTTATTTTAATATTTTATGTTAACCGTTAATCTTAGCTAACTGAACAAAATATATGATTAATATGTGGATGCCTTAAGTATATATATAATGTGGTAAATAGTTCTATAGGCATGATAGTACATATTGAATATATATTATGATTTACAGGAATACTTGATTTAGATGATCTCTATCAAAGGCATTAAATGCCTATATGTCAAGAATTCTTAAATATCCAGCTTAAATGAGAATAATTGAGATATGAAAATACAATGATTTCTAATGCCCTTAGTGTTTAGTGGGTAACCAGGACCTTAGGATAGTATGGCTAGCCATAGGGGCACTTACCCCATGGATTTCTGATTCGGATTCTATTACTGTTTCTAATATGGGAATTGTTATTGTATAGAACTGATATTACCCGGCACAATCTGATATGGGTATTATAACTATATGGGACTGATATTAGCCAGCATATTCTGATGTGATACTAGAGTAGAATATCATACATTTGTGGTATGGTCCCTCCAGCTTATGGGATATTCTATTCCATTTATCCAATCTAGTGGTGGCCTACTGTTGACAACTAGGGGTGTAATCAGTAATTTAAAATGTTATAATATGAATAAAAGCGTGTTATAAAAAACAAGAATATAAGGGATATAATTACAAATAAATAAAAAAATTTAGTATGTGTGTGCTAAGTCGTGTATTGAAGGACATGTTATTTTACCATAATATTATAAATTTGCAAATTGAGTCATAATTGGGCATATATAACGATACTACCTTGAAAATTGTAATATTAATGAATGTATGATGTTAATTTAAGATTTTAGGTAGAGTATCTTATAATATGTAAAGTAATAAACATGTAATATGGTAAAAATGTATTTTGTGAAAATAAATAAAAAGGCTAGGTGACATGAATGTTGAAATGTCAGTATTGGATTGCTATATTAATTGTTGTTCAATTAAGTTACTTTTATATTATATAATATATATAACTATTGCTTATGTAATTGTAATATTGACAGTTGATGTGCATTATGAATGTAAAACCATATCTTTTATTTAAATATTTAGCCTTATATAATGCATGTGTTTATTTATTTCATTGTAAAGATAATTTAAGCTATTCTGTTCAAGAAGTAAAGTTGGTAGTCACCATTAAGCTTTTAGCTTAGCGCGTGGTTTTTCTTTTTTGCGCGTAGGTTGATTCGATATTCAGTCTTCTCAACCCAAAGGAAGAAATCTTCATTGGTTGTTGCAGCTAGAAGGGTCATAATCAAGGATAAAAATAATATTACTTATATTATTTTTGTATTTTGAAATTTTGGCATGTACACAAGTGCTAAGATTGTATAATTTAAGTGTAATTTATAAGTTTCTAGTTGAGATTTAATATTGTGATATTAACTTAGACGTGATAATATTTTATGTAAACTATTGAGAAAAAAATATCTGATTATTGAACTAGCACTATCGTGATAGGTATATTAGTTTAATTATTATTGAGGAGGATGGTAAAAGTTTGTGTAGGAGTTTTATTAAGGCTGTAGATCTTGATAATTGAATTTTAGAAGTGTTGTGTTGTATTTTGGTTTACAGGAGGCTGTGAATATTTTGGGGAGGTTCTGCCAAAATTTTTAGAAAATAAAATTTTAGAGTAAGAAATTAGAAATTGATAATTTAAGCATAAATTATAGTGATTATGTGTTATTCAGATCAAAACCAGTTTGTGACATCCATATCTGGTTCTTTTTCTAGACTGGGTATGGGGTGTTACATTTAATGGTATCAGAGCATCGATTTAGGCATTTCTAGGCATAGAATGATAGAATTTAGTTAAGACGAAAGTTGTGGTACTTTGTTTACCTGTCAGTGACCTTGATATTTGGGGTAGTGATTTAAATATTCTGCATGGGGATGGGCAAATTGCATTGCCATTTTGTGAAAAAGCGTATCTGCATAATGATACATTCATACAACATATTGCATACATTGCACTAGCATCATTCATTTTCATGATTGCATAAATTATTGTACATACACCCCAATCGAAGGAAAATTGATAGGTGATTGAGTGCACTGAATGGAGGAATAATATGGATTAGAATTAGATATGATTAGTAAATAAAAGAGATTGACAAGTTACTGAATGAGTGTATAGGGTAAGGAAAGAGATATTGGGATTATGAAAGAATAGTATGAATTAGAATTGGTTAGGGTAAGTGAATATTAAAGAAGCGAGGAATAGTCAGTGTACATGCCAAAGTAAATACTGAAAAGAAGTGTGATTGAAGAATGAATCCATTTCCAATTAAGCGTGATGTAAAGATAAAAATTCACTTGCTTGAATAGACATAAGCAAGGAAGTATTGTTCATCATTAAAGTTTTAGGTTAACTTTGTGATTAAAGTTTCTCTAATACGACAACAAGATTAATATCGAAATAATATTCTGATGATACTTATGACTAATAGTTACTCGAGATCTATATAAATCTATATTTGTGCAAGGAATATGGGATAATGATCATGAAAGTGTTGCTAGGACTTATTATAATTATCTTTAATTATCAAAGGACTATTTAAAAAAAAAGGAGTTTCATAAACACGATATATCGAAAAGAAGCAGTTGACTGAAAATAAGGAAATGCAATGTCTTTTACATTTATTGATTGAATTTGAAGTTTTTATTGATTCAGAGATCGTAACAATATAGTACTTCCTCCAAAAAGGTTGGATTATTAAATCTCAGTTCTTGTATGAGATGGAGTTAGAATTTATTGATTCTAAATATTTTGTATTACGATAAGGGAAAAGAGTTGTGTATACATAATTTTTCCTACTCAGAGCAGGTCTTCCATTCTTCCACTATCTTCACAAACTATACATGAAGCATTGTCAATGACAAGTGATAGTGATCTACATGGAATATAAGGATACAGTTAAATTATTTGCAATCTCACACCAAATTGAGTGAGAGGATTTATAAAGTTATCAAGGATTGTAAAGAAGAATAATTTCTTAGAATCCAGAAGTTTGTTTTGATGAATGTCAAGAATGGTATTTGGTGTGGGTAGGTAGAATTAAAATTTTGCCAATTGTAGGAGCTGAAATGCTTTTAGGGGGTTTTTAGAAACCACACAAAGAGAGACGAAATAAGTGAAGCTGATAGATATGAATTACCTGATAACTCATTCCAAGTTGGTACTGTCACCTACAATCTATCAGTTCTAAAGGATTTATTTTCCTGGAGATATTGGCTTTCTCCCTTTCCCTTGGAATTAGTAGTGTGGAGGTTGCTTTGCACGTGTTTTGAAATCGTTTAAAGAATGTAGTGTCGATTGAGATTTGAAAGTAAACGAATATTTTGAAATACCGATGAGAATAAACCAATAAACTAAGGAATTTGATTGACATTATGGATAAGTAACAGCTAAATACTGACATATTAGAGCAACTAATGAACTTCTTTGAATGAGTCTAATCTTATTATTAACAGAAGTTCATGTAATAATTTAGCTTATGGCCATTGCTATTTAAGTATAGTTGGAAGATGAATTTTCTTTCACCTCAACTTGTCAAATATTAACTTGGTTAAGTGTATAATAGCAAAGAGTTAGAAATTGTAAATTAAATAGAGATGTACTCGTGTTTGTGTTTTTGGCTAAATAAATTTCGAGGATGAAATTTTCTTAAGAGGGGGAGAACTGTAATGCCCTGAGTTTTTGGGGACTGATAATATTTTTAATTCATAAATAATATTTCGAGTTGGTAAGCAGGAGTATAAATTTATTGAATATTTATTTTAATTTTTGAAATAAGTATATAACAATAAATTCAAATAATAATAATAATAATAATATGAAAAAAAATGTAGAAGCCTAGAAATTTCAGGATCTAGAAAAGTTGTGGCTCTTAATTGATATAGGATATGAGACACAAATTGTAAAAGAAAAAAAAAAAGAGAAACGCAGGGGACGGATCAGCACAGGGACATCAATCGGCCACTGTGCCGGTCTTCTCAACGGCGATGATTTGCGCGCACTTTGGCCTTCCTTTCACTGGCGTCTAACTCCACCATGGCATGTCCGATTGCCTACCAGTAGTTCCAATCTTCCCTCCCTCCACCATGGCTTCTTCCCTTTCCTCCAGCGAATGGAGGTGGTTGATGTCGCCGATGAGTCCCCGATAATAAGACGAGCACTCGATTGTCCACCACCTCTCTCCTCTGGCCGACAATGGTCAGATCGGAGTTATGGTGGCCCTTACTTTCCAGCCTAATTTTTTATCGATCTAAGGGGTGCCTGAGCGCGTGACGACCGATAAAAGGACCTTGAGGTTTAGGCCTCCGTCACGGCAGCATCAAAGCATCACCGATGGAGCTCTGGCGAGGATTCGATGACGGTCTGGTGAGCACAAAAATAGACAAAATGATGAAAAATTCAGAAATTTAACACTAAATGGTATGTGACTACCAAATTTTCTTTTGGTTAATTTATTTAAATGAATTTGGAATTTTTGTTAGAATTTGGTTAAATCTCCTAGAATTAAAAATCGGTTTCTTATGTTTTTAATTATATTAGCATATTTGTTGATGTATAAGCATTATAAATTGTTTCTTAATGGTGATACATGATTATGAAGACTTATTTAGTATGTTGAATTTACTGTTGTTTGGCCACCTGTCTTATACTATGATATTAGGTAATTTCAGGTAATTAGATACTGTTAAATGTGTAAATTGATTAATTACAAATGATAATGAGTAATTTAATTTGAAATGTTGTACAACACAAACAGTTTAAGTAAATAGGTTGTCTCGGTATTAAAAGTCAAAATTTCTATCTTTAGAATTATTCATTGAAACAATTGACAAATGGTAAATATTGACTCGAATAATATGTTAGTCTAAAAAGGAAATTTACCAATTATTTTTTTATATACAATTTGGAATGTTGGGTAAAATCTCGAATTTATGAAAAATATGCATAAGTAAAAAATGATATTTAGTTGATGATTAAAAAGGGAGCATGTGCAAGCAAGTGGTTAATGCTAGGCGTAAATTGGATTTTTCTTATGTTAGCTAATTTTAATGGGCCTACATGGAAAAACTTAGACGAAATCTTAACTTGAAGAAATTTTTAGATCATGGTTAGGACCTAAAGGTTAGATTAGTTATTATAAGCATATGGTTAGTTAGATATATACTCATGTACATATTTATCTAAGGAAATTGATTAATATCAAATAATTTAGATTTTAAAATATAAATCCTATTATCGTTAAGTATACTAGGCCAAGGATTTAATTCATTATCTGTATACATGTACCAACTAGTTAATATAACCAATGTATTTTAGATAAAATAAAGAGTCAATTAGAATGGGAGAAATAGTTTTAAAGCCAAAAGGGAATAGTAGTTGAAATACTAACATCATACCTTTTATAAATACAATTACAGTAAGAAGGAATGAAAGACTAACTAAAAATTTAATATGTGTAAAGTATAACTAAATGAATTGTTACGAATTTTCAAGTAAGAGTGTAAATACGACTATGAGGATAGGTAAATCTAACGAATGACATGGTTGGTCAAAGGTTTTATTTCTTACATGTTGTATTAACCAATTAAAGATTGTAATAAAGCTGCACTCGTTAAATTAAAGAATTAATTAAGATATAAAAGTTATAAAATATTTACATATATATATATATATATTTAAACTAGAGAGTACTTTGGATAGATTAAGTAAGGGATATGGAAAAATGGGTTAGCTATACTTCTTGACTAGTTAAATTAGTTATATAACAAAAATATAAAAGAAACAAATAAATTTAATCTCAAAGGATTGTCAACCTCATTATTTAGTTATGCTACTTAGGTGGGACTGTGGAATTCGATAAGTGATAATCGTTCAATTATATATGTGGTTATCTTTTATATGTTATGCTCAGATTATTTCATTCTACTTCTTTAAGAAGTTGTAATCATAACCAGGTAATGTACCTCTGTACAATAGATACTAAGATAAGTATGCATATCTTGTCTTAATATTTTCGTCTAACGAGATTTGCATGAACTATAATGGATGATATATTTAAAGTTATGATAAGTAAATAAGTAATCCAGATATCATCAATTATTATATTCTATTTTGAAAAGGCATGTTCGGACATATATTGGTCGATCGTTTTTACGTTTTAATATACGACTATTACAAGGTATGTGGCCCTTTCATATTCGATAAGTAGATGAGGTATCTATTATGTGTATTGACCTTGAACTTATTTTAATATTTTATGTTAACCGTTAATCTTAGTTGACTGAACAGAATATATGATTAATATGTGGATGCCTTAAGTATATATATAATGTGGTAAATAGTTCTATGGGCATGATAGTATAGATTGAATATATATTATGATTTACAAGAATACTTGATTTAGATGATCTCTGTCAAAGGCACTAAATGCCTATATGTAAAGAATTCATAAATATCCAGCTTAGATTAGAATAATTGAGATGTGAAAATATAACGATTTCTAATGCCCTTAGTGTTCAGTGGGTAACTAGGACCTTAGGATAGTATGGCTAGCCATAGGGGCACTTACCCCATGGATTTCTAATTCGAATTTTATTATTGTTTTTGATATGGGAATTGTTATTGTATGGGACTGATATTACCCGATACATTCTGATATGGGTATTGTAACTGTATGGGACTGATATTAGCCGGCACATTCTAATGTGATACGGGAGTAGAACATCATACTTTTGTGGTATGGTACCTCCAGCTTATGAGATATTCTATTCCGTTTATCCAGTCTAGTGGTGGCCTACTGTTGGCAACTAGGGGCGTAATCAGTAATTTAAAATGTTATAATATGAATAAAAGCATGTTATAAAAAAAGACAAGAATATAAGGGATATAATTTCAAATAAATAAAAAAATTTGAGTATGTGTGTGCTAAGTTGTGTATTGAAGGACATGTTATTTTACTGGAATATTATAAATTTGCAAATCGAGTCATAATTGGGCATATATAATGATACTACCTTGAAAATTGTAATATTAATGAATGTATGATGTTAATTTAAGATTTTAGGTAGAGTATCTTATAATATGTAAATTAATAAACATGTAATATGGTAAAAATGTATTTTGTGAAAATAAATAAAAAGGCTACATGACATGAATGTTGAAATGTCAGTATTTAATTGCTATATTAATTGTTGTTCAATTAAGTTACTTCTTATATTATATAATATATATAACTATTGCTTATGTAATTGTAATATTGACAGTTGATGCGCATTATGAATGTAAAACTATATCCTTTATCTAAATATTTATCCTTATAAAATGCATATGTCTATTTATTTCATTGTAAAGATAATTTAAGCTATTCTGTTCAAAAAGTAAAGTTGATAGTCACCACTAAGCTTTTAGCTTAGCGAGTGGTTTTTCTTTTCCGCGCATAGGTTGATTCGAGATTCAGTCTTCTCAACCCAAAGGAAGAAATCTTCATTGGTTGTTGCAACTATAAGGGTGATGGTCAAGGATAAAAATAAAATTACTTATGTTATTTTTGTATTTTGAATTTTTGGCATGTAGACAAGTGCTAAGATTGTATAATTTAAGTGTAATTTATAAGTTTCTAGTTGAGATTTAATATTGTGATATTAGCTTAGACGTGTTAATATTTTATGTAAACTATTGAGAACAAAATATCTAAGTATTGAACTAGCACTATCGTGATAGGTATATTAGTTTAATTATTATTGAGGAGGATGGAAAAAGTTTGTGTAGGAGTTTGATTGAGGCTGTAGATCTTGATGATTGAATTTTAGAAGTGTTGTGTTGTATTTTGGTTTATAGGAGGCTGTGAATATTTATGGGAGGTTCTGCCGAAATTTTTTGAAAAAAAAAAAATTTAGAGTAAGAAATTAGAAATTGATAATTCAAGCATAAATTATAGTGATTATGTGTTATTCAAATCAAAACCAGTTTGTGACATCCGTATCTGGTTCGTTTTCCAGATCGGGTATGGGGTGTTACACCTTTGGTGTGACTCTTGGAGTGAAGATACTGGTTGTTCTTTTTCTCACGGGGTAAGAGGTAGTAGCTCGGTGGTATCTGCAGCTTTCTTACTGGTTGGTGTAGATACTGGTTGATAGCATCATTTATTGGTGGTATCTACAGCTTTCTTACTCTCGCCTACATTGGTAAGCTCTTTATTGTCCAAAATTTACTCCTAGTGGGTGTAAAATTATGGTTTGACTCAATATTATTATAAGATTTGATGTTTTTGTTCCTCTGTAGTTGTTCTCCTTAGCTTTTTAGTACCTGTGATTTATGATAAGTACCAACACCACACTAATGACAAGCTGTCTATAACACATAAACTTCTTCAGACACAATATAGAAAAATTCCCTTACCATCAAACAAGGAAAAGAAGAGTCAGTAGGTGATTTTCTGTTTCTGTTCCACTTTTTTTCTTTGAAAGCCACATTATACCATAGCACCCAATCTAATATGTACCTCCCATTTACTATTCATATTTATGTATCTTAATTACATCTTACAGATAATACGAAATCTAGAATGTCATGGGTAGGGCAATTAGAATAAAATAATAACATAAGAACATTACTCATAATTCACTTACTTTGCTCCTTAGTGTAAAGAAATCAATACTAAACTATCAAGAAAGCATAAATGCATGATTCCCTGAACCCAGATCATGAACGTAAAGTGAGTTCTTCATTTAAGTAGTTTAAGCAAAATTTTCTTTTAACTATAAGACATATAATTCTGCATGGCTAAAAATATCTTTATTTTGCTTGGCTAGTATGCTACTGCGGTTCTCTTGCTAGTTTGTCCTCCTTGTACCTAAATTCTGATTCCTTCCTGGTTTGGTTTTCCTGTCTGGGGCTTCTAGTATTCTCTGGTTTTGGGCCTTTGTGGTTTTTTGGTGGGGACTAACCGGTGTCTAGCAAGTGTACTAGATCGGCTAGTAATACAGGAAAATATAGATTAAGACCCCAAATATCGTACCCAAGGGAACATGGATTGCTAAGAAGAATATCTATGTATCAATTAAATTAACATGAGATTGTTTCCCAAATATTTTTTGATTTAAAAGCAAAAATTAAATAAAATAAACAATGAAACCAAACAAAAACTAAAATTAAACTAACATGAATTAAAAACAAAACAATAACTAAAATTCTCTTGCTAAAGGAACTATCCACCTTAACTTTCATTGTAATGACTTAAATTCAATAAAAACACAAATGATTATGAAAAAAACTAGGAATAAAGCCAGATATCTTTATTCAAGTATATCATTCTTAGTATTAAACTTAGACAAATCCAATACTAAGCATCAAAATCCAGTTTAACTTTCTAAAAATTCATTGAACTCTTTTTCAAGTAATTCAATTCAAATTTATTCTTAGTTTCTCCTCTCTTAGTATTGATCAATAAAATCAACACATAATTATCTCATATTTCGGATAATAATCATGCATAAATATTAAATAACCAATCTAAGAACATGTAAATCATTAACTATGTCAAAATTAATTCTTAGTTATTTACTCAATAAACCAATAATCAATCTTAATACAATAAAAAATAAGAATATGCTTAAAACCAAGAAATAATCAACTGATATTGAAATTAAAGCTCAATTAAGTCATAACAATGAAAATAAGAGATTTCAAGAATCCATTAGTAAAAGAAGAAAAAACTACAAACATGGTTAAAAACTAAAACAACATAAAAAAAATAAAACAAAGTTGAAAAGGAAAATATTAAACAAAAACAGAAAAAATGGAAAAACAACGTAACACTAAAACTATTGAATTCTACTAATTTATTCTACTTGATTCCTCTAATTGATTGATTTAATTGAGTCCCCTTCTTTGGTGTTTGAGTCTTCTATTTATTGGCAAAATATGTTGTTAAAGCTTTCTAAACTTCCCCAATTGAAATAGGAAGAGAATTCTTCTTGAATTGGAAAAATCATAAATCCTTCGCTTCATTAGAGTGTCTTATGCGTGGCCATGCAAAAATTCCTCTTTGGTGATGCATTGCCGTGTATCAATTATTTTGAGATACATGGTCATGCAAGTCCCTTTGTTAAATTTCACATGGCCATGAATTTCTCTTTGTTGTGTTTCACGTGGCCATGCATAATTCAGTAACTAATGGACATACAACCACGCATTCCTTTTAGCTTTTCTTCATGTGGCCACTCAATTTCTTCTTCCTTGAAACACATGACCATGCATAATTTCATTCTTTGAGATACATGTCCATGCATTATTTTCTTTTTTGCGACACATGGCCATGCATTAGTCTTCTGGACTTCACATTAATTGTCTTGCATGAATTTTCCAAATTCACAGTTTTGGACCAAATCTTCTTGCCTTTTTCCAATTAAGTCATTTTTCTTGCAAAATAACCCTGAAAACACCAAAATTTACAATTAACTCCAAAAACATAAAATTAACCAATTAAACTCAAATTCAACCTAATTAACATAAAATTAACTCAATTAAATATCTAAAAACATACTAAAAATATCATATAAATGACCATTATCAGGGACACCTTTGGTTCTCCATGTAAGTGATTTTGCATTATGGTGTTTGTTGGGGAGTTGTCCTTCTCGATTTCTCTTTTGCATAGTGGCCACTACAGTCAGATTATTAAAATCTTGGAGCATCTGCTGCTATTTTGTTTTGTTCAGTTCTGTTTGCATCCCCTGTTTTGTTTGTTGAGCATTATTAGGTTTTTTGATGGCTGCTATCAGGTGTATAACCTGATTGTTTTCTTTTAATCAGGGGCTACCAATTGAACTGTACCTTTATATCATCAATATATTATTTTTCCTATCAAAAAAAATCTTTATTCTTTCTTTTGTCATGCAAAATATAGTTTTGGACTATAAAACTATGTAAGAAAAGCTCTTCAGATGTAAAATTGCATTTTTTCTCTCTAAGAATAACCTCTACATGAAACCCTAAAAATATCTCGTTTAAAATAGACAACTCTGCAACTTTTATACTAGTATCCAGGAGGCCACGGCTAGGACACTTTTGTCTCAGTCGAATCATGAAAAGATAGGGCAGTACTTTGCTTTAGCCACGACTGGGACACATTTGTCTCAATCGTGGCCTCCTTTTGGATCAAAAGACCTTCACGAGCTGCATTGGCCACGACGGGACCAAATAACCTCAGTCGTAACTTAGGGTGAAATGGTGAGTTTTGAGCTTCTGTAAGGGACACGGCTAGGACAAATTGTCTCAGCCGTGCCTTAGCCAAATTTTCTGCACAAAATTCAAATTAACACCATTAATCACCAAGAAAACTCTAAACTTATCAAGACAACTTAATTAAATAAGACAATAACATTTTAACACTAAAAACACAAAAAGCATGCAAGATGAAACACTAAAACACATTAAATTTACCTGAAAACAAACATTAAAATCAAAGTTATCATGGTCTCTTCTTCTAATACTTTATACATTTAGCAAATTTCTTGTTTTTTTTGACTTTGTTAAAACTGATAAATATAGACTAAATGGAATCTTTAGATCATAGTTGGATGTATAATTGACAGGATCGAGGAGGAAGGATTAATTCCTCATTCGTATATGGAGTGGATAATTTTATTAAATTCACCACCTCTCATCAATAGAGGCATCTATTTGCAATGCATACTTGCTATCTGAATCGTCCAATTTTTTCTCACATTACTTTTAACCTCATGTCAATACTCGACATCAATGATTTCATCATAACGATGATGGAGATTGTGTGGAAAATACGGATGGAAATTTTACAATTTTCACATACCCAGGCCGAATTAGTGGACAACTTCATAATCGAGCCCTAAAATTAGAGGAATATAAGTCAACTCATACTTATATTTTACTAAACTGTGAGGAGGTTAATCCATTCTTGAGGTATATAATAATCATATATTTTATTTAGCTACGATATAAACATGGTTTATATCTCAATGTTTTTAATTTATTTGTAATTCACTGTATTGAAGCATTTACTGTGAAAACTTACGAGAAAAGCACCCTGGTTTGACACCAACTCAAATATATGCAAATATTGAGCACTACTTTGCAGACTAGTTCAAATTATATGTAAGCCAATCATAATATTTAGGTATAATACATAAATATCATTTAAATTGTTAGTGATGATAACTTGGATATTTTTTTTTCATAATAGGTCTATTACAATGGAACTGACAATGATTATATCCGTAGTTTGTCACAAAAACCATTACAGAGAGTGAAGTGCCATTCGATGTACTTTGTAAATGGATACAAGTTTCACTCTAAAAGTCATAGTTCTAGTGGACGTTTAATGAATAGTGGAGTTTGTGTAAAAGGGTTCAACTTAGGTGACAATGTTGGTGATTACTATGGATGGATTAAGGAAATCATAGAGATAGAGTACCCTTTATTACCAATTAAGCAGACTGTATTATTCAAGTGTGAATGGTATGATGCCATGTTAGATGTTGGTGTTAAGGTTCATAGCCAATACGGATTGGTTGATGTTAATCAGCATCGTTGGTTCAACAAATATGAACCATTTATCCTACCAATACAAGCAACTCAAGTGTATTATGCTAGATATCCTACTTAGATATTGGATAGAGCAAATCGGTTAGTAGTGTTCTTGGTTAAGTCAAGGGAGATCATTGAGACATCAGATGTTAGAGATGACATAAATGCATTTTCCAATGCATACCAAATTAAAGAAGTTGGTATGCATGAAATCAATATGGATGTTGCTACTGATGAGTATATAAATTTGTATGACCCCTCGGGAGAGGTTATTAAAATTGAAACTGCTAATAGAATTGTACAAGAACTTGAAGTGAAAGACGAAGGTGAAGAAGAAGTTTCAGATTATGATAGCAATGAAGATGATGAAGAGGAATTTCAATATTCATCAGATAGTGACTAATTAAGTGTAAACTGCTAAGCAATAATGTATTTGCATGTTAAACCTTTTTATTATATTTCATATTTGGAATGTTAAACCACATTTATGTTATATTTAATGAACTAATGAAATCATTGGATGTTATGTAGGTATTGGTCGTGGTAGAGGAAAAGCAAGTGGTGGTCGAGGACGTTGCGAAGGTAGATCCGGAATGGATTCAATTAATCCACCTTATGGACAAATGCCAGAGATCCCTGGTGACCCTATAGCAATGGCTACACCGCCCCCACCTATTACAGATTTCTAGGTAGATCACATAACCCACCAAATATTACTGTCAATCTACCAGCACTTGATCCTTTAAATTCTAGTAATGCTTCAGCATCAACTCAAATTCCTCACACTGCCAATAGCACTACATCAACCACATGTGAGGAAGTAATGTAAACAATAGCAAATTGTACATAACAGTGAACCCAAAGGGATTGTGAGTGCTTTCATCTCAACAAATTATGAACAAGTGAAAAGAACATATGTAACTTGATCTTTGTTTTTATATAATACAATTTGTAGGTTGTAACATTCCTCCCAATGCTCTAAGATTATAACCATGAGCTTTCATCGGTGCACAGACATTAATAGAGTTAGTTGGGAGGAGGTTTCAAGAGAAACCAAGGAGTTTTACTAGGGAGAATTCAAGGTATACGTATATATTTTTTCATAAACAATTATGCATTTAAGTTATATTATGTATAATTATCACTAATAATAAACTACTACTAATATAATTTTAGAAAAAGTGCCATTAGGATGCTAAAATAAATAGTCTCATTAGGATAGGTTGGGAGATAAAGGCCGATTAGAGGTATAAGGATTACGTTTATAATGTAAAAGTGTCCAAAGAAAAGCCAAAAGACTTCCCAGAACTAGTATGGACTATGTGGAATCAAATTTTCAATTTCCCTACGCACATTCAAGTGTCAAAGACAAAAAAGCTCAATCGTTATGGAGGAAATGATGACAAAGCTCCTGGATTGTATACTGGTGGGACAATTTCTATTGGTGAGCATATCTCGCAATTGGTAAGTATATGTATTAATTAGAATATAATTTGTACTTTAATATTAGTGACAATGTCATTTTGCATAATGTTTTCTAATTAATATCGGGATTTGACTAAACTGAAATTATGTTTGCACTTGAAGTTTAATGTGTTTGTATTTTGGATTTACATGATTTAAGTGCAGCGATTTTGAGTAGCATGCAAGTGTGTGTATTTTGGATTTTCATGATGGATGTTTGCACTTGAATTTTGATGTGTATGTATTTTTGGCTTCCTTGATTTAAGTGCAGTGATTTTGGGTAGCAACTACTTGCATGGCATGCTTTGTCTTTATGTTAGGAGACATGATTAGTGATGATGTATGGTGGTAGTACTGTTACAATAAGAGAGTATTGTTTGAGTGAAAAAATTGACATAAATATATTATTTTAATAGTTTTTCTTATGTTGCAAACGTATAGGAGAAGGAGTATGGTCGACCACCTACAATTCCCAAGGCCTACCTGCACACACACACTATAAATCATGATGGGAAGACATATGTGACCAATCATAGCAAGGAGGTGCATTTAAGTAACATGGAATACAGTTTTTTTTACTTTTCACAGTTATTTAAATGGCAAATGATTGTCAATCATGAATTTTTATAATATTTATGCTAGCTAAAAATTGTTGTGATTTTATAGGAGAGGTATGAGTAACTCTGATTTGAGCGATCGCAATCCGTATAGAGGAACATATCAGGAGGCTCTATTCTGAACTATAGAAGTGATGGGTAGCTAGGTGCACCTAAACATGATGCCTTCATCTATCAACCGAGCCAGCTAGTCAAATCTTTCCTAGACTGAAAGGAAGTCACACTGTAGGTATCCGAGAATAACATATCTTATAAGGTAAGTGCCCATAGCTCTGACTCGAAAAGGAGGCTCTAAAAATAGCTTTAGCTTCCTAGGAAACCATATCTAAAAAAAAGAGCCGTAAGGGTGAGTGAGATTCATCTTAGGCAAAAATAAGGCAAGGAAATACGTAAAATTTGAAATGACATATTTTCCAACAAGAAAAGCTAGTGTGAAAACCGACAAGGGGCACAATACCTTTAAAACAAAGACATACCTAAAGTAGCATAAGGCTACTAGTGAGATGAGGATGAAGGTCATAATGAACAACATAAAGCCAAAAATGGCCTCTACCATAATCAAGAAAAATGGATTATGCCCCCTATGCATACCGTCTATGATGCTAAATAATACATAATCTTCGATCATCAAATCATTTGAGCGCATTAGTAGACATCGAGTAAAGCAGCAAAGCAACATGATGCCAAACTAAAAAGTAGGCATGTCATCAAAATCATCCAGGACATTTGTCAAAGGCTCCAAAGAAAAAGTCCTCCCTTAGGGTACTAAGCCCGTAGCCTTAAAAGGAAGAATACCTAAGGCACGAGCCACCACTCTAGGATAGCTGGGAACAATAGAAGGCAAGCATTGTCGAGTAACAGGCACAAATCTTGTACCGACTATCTTAGCAAATTCCTCTAGCAAAGTGCACAATTCTTGGTGTGTGAACCTAAAGACATGGAACCTTGGGTCCCAATACCGTGAGCAGCAAATATCAAGTTTTATCAGAAGATACTCTCCTCAAAAATCTCTGGTTGGAATATAGAGTGAAAAAAGGGTCCTTTCAAGTTCTTAGGTCATCCAACAATCAGTGTAATTTTGCAAGTGTAGAAGTCATTATGATAAAAATTCTCAAATGATCTAAATGCAAGAATAATGGAGAAAAATAAATAACTAAAAGGAAAAATGACCAAAAAGAAAAAGAAAAGAAAGAGAAGAAAGATAAAATACCTGGTAGAAGCTTCCTTAGAAAAGAGATAGGTCAATGGCACAAAAACCTAAGAAAAATTGGCACTATTTATAGAAAAGGGCTGACAGATGGTCATCCCACGAGTAGCAAGCCACGACCAGCCATTCTATCACCTTTAGATAACCAAAATGCATTTTTTTCATGTCACATGCATCACACATACATATTTTTACATTCCTTTTTTGTTTTCACTTTGTAGGAAATCTAAAAGGGCCATAGCTAAGGTAAAAAGTTTAGAAAGGTTCTGGATGTAAAAAGTTTGGAGATTCAAAAGGCATAATAAATTTTAAGGGGTATTTAAATTTCTAGTGATTATGTATAATTAAAGTAAATAATGTTTGTATATAATGTGATGAAATTACACCAATGTATGTAACAAGAATGAAAATATTGTGTTTTAGGACAAATAATGCAAATTAAGAATTAAAAATGGAGAAATAAAATAAAAAAAAGAAAAAAAGTCAAAAAGGTCCAAAAGAGGTGACAGATGGGACATAAGATGCAGGCGTCTGTCACTAGCGATGGACAGCTAGCTCGTCTATTACTCGAAAATTTGAAAAATAAAAGCCTTTTCTTCTTCTTCTTCTTCTTCTTCTTCTTCTTCTCCACTTCCAATAATTGCCATTTCTGATTTCCAAGCTTTTCTCTCGATTTTTCCTCCCTCCCTCCCTCATATTTAGTCCTTTTTTAAGTCGTTCGCATCTAAATTCTTCTAGGGGCGATTTGCACTTCAGGGAGCAATCTATATCTCTTTTTATTTGCACTTGAATCCGTCCATTGTTTGCACTCCAAGTAAGTATTATCTAACCTTTTACTCTATTTTATTCTTTTATTTATTAATGATTAAGCATTTTAAACCTCTAATGTTAATGTTAGATGTAATTTACATGACTATTTTGCCTTGAATGATACCTTGAGGAATTAGACTTCAATTTGTGAACTCTTAAACTGCATGACACCATAGCTAGGAATGAACCTTTACCTGAGAATACACAAATTGTTGTCATTATTGCGATCAATGTAAGTAGATTTACTTAGACTTGTATTTTAAAACTTGTTGTAATTGGACCAATAGTTGCACTAAAATAGTCCAGGATAGCTTTGATTTAATATGTTAATAATTTGAGTTGTGATGTTTGGTGGCCAATGATGGCCTATGGATTGGTTTGAAATGTTTTTTTATGCTAGAGGAAGGCACATTCTTAGCCAGAATGTTGCCAAATTTTTATTAGAATTTTTGTAAAATGTAAAATATATATTGTGCCTCATTTTTCGTTCATGTTTGCTAGATGGCCTGATAATGGGTTTAGGATGTTGTACTTTATATTGTGGTGCTTAGCATGTATTTCCATATAGGTTGGCTAGCTCCAACCTAAGCCTGTATGTTGCTATAATTTTTACTTGATCTTTTTAGTGCATTAATTTACTTATGACCTAAGTCAATCACATAAAATTAATGTATAATTTTTTGTAGGATGCCTCGAAGGAATGCTCGTATTACTCTAGCCTCACCTACAACTATATACATGACACCTCTACAAGCACACAGATATTAAGCCTTATGACGAGTTTAATTTAGAGCTAGTTGCTTTATGTTTAGATAGTTCCTACAGTCTATAGGATTGATGGAGGAGATTGACTGTTTACTAGCCATAGTGGGATGGACAAAGTTCTTTGCCTTGGACTTTCAGACCTACCCAGATGTGAACAAAGAGGTTTTGGCCACCCTAGACTATAGGGGTTACTAGATGTTAGACACTAAGGAGGGTGTAGTTTAGTTTTGGGCACTAGGTATCCACTACAACATCACACACCGATGGTTTACTGAGGCTATAGATCTTCCGATGGGAGCAGACATAGTGACCCTTGACATGATAGTGGATCAGACCCGATTGCTGGTAGTTGTGCTTTTGGAAGTTGTATACCAATCAGACACGGCAAAGAGCACCATGTTAGCCACTTAGGCCTACTGGTATATCCAGTAAGTATTATCTACATCTTGTTTAGGTTGTATAGGGAGCCCCAGGTCAATTAATGTAGCCAATATCACCAGCCTATGGGGGATGTATAAACACAAGAGAGTAGATATTACAAATGAGATCATTACCTCTTTGGTTAGAGTAGCTACCTAGTCCAACACTCAGATTTGCATAAGGGTGTAGTGACTCGGTTGCTATTGGCTTTGGGGGTTGACAAGAGATCATTCGGGGACCCATTTATGGAGGACGTCTATGTCGATATACAGGCCACTCTTACCATAAGGATGGTAGAGTCAATTTAGGGTTAAGAAGGTTAGTATAGATTGTTGACTATCTCGAAGACAAGGGAAAGCTATGGTTTGGACCCTATAGTTCTAGATGCACCTGCAAAGGGGGATGATCATGTTTAAGGTTAGCAACCTCAGCCACAGGCACCTCCGACATAGTCAGTACATTAGAAGGATTAGGGAAGGGGCCTTAGGAGCATCATGGGGAAGATATTGACTCTAATTATGAGATTTATATGCAGATAGATCTTTAGGATCTTTTGGGTGGGTCACCTCAGCCACTAGCAAATCCACGATCATCAATTAGACATCAACGATCGTTGGCTAGGAGGTTAGGTAGATTTTTTCTATATAGACATTCGGAGGCATCCACCTCTACTGCTCCTCCACCATATAGGCATCCGAGTGCATTTATATTGATTGCTTAACTGCTATTAGGGCACCCAGAGGCATCCACTTCTGCTATGCTACCAGTACATCCGTCATCAACCCCCTTATCTAATGACATCTTAAGGAGGATAACTGCAATGGAGGTGGCTATCAGGTGACAAGATCATACTCTACAGTTAGTACTGGTAGTAGTATAGTATTTATAGTTTGAGTGCAAGGCATTACAACAGAGTTGGCAACTGTAGGGTAGAGATTCGATGAATCCTTATAGGTAGTCGATGAGTCTTTCACCTAAATTAGGGAGCAGGGCATTCGTATTAAGGCTGAGGTCTCTAAAGGGAGACAAACAATAGTTGAGATATGTGAATAGCTATGTAGGTACATTAGGTACTTGAGGAATAATTTGATGAGGTATCTTGAGCAGCACTCTAGGCCAGTTATTGAGGTTGGATAGGGTTCAAAGCAGTTGGCTGAGGTTATAACATAGGTTCTATAGCCTCTCATTGTAGCATTGCTAGGGTTTTACTTTAGATTTAGAAAGGACAATGAGCAACCACTAATAGCACCTCAAGCTATGGCATTAGCCAAACCCCTCAGGCCATCAGCTTTCAGACCACCATTGAGGCCAACCTACCATAGAGGACTGAGGCCATCTCTGTAGTTTATCATTTTGTAGAAAACAAGTACTTCAAACCCTATTAGGGGGTATATACCTACCACTTATACGAAAGAACACGCCAAGAACACCTATCCTCATTACAGGAAGTCACCTGAACAATTTGAAATTAAAAAAGATGCATAGCAAATAGAAGTGCATATATTTTCTAAGTTTAGGAGGATTTTACATCCCCCTATGCTTGTTTACTACAAAACAAATTGATTTTACCCATAGCAATTACCGATGGATACAAATTCCATCGCTAAAAACAAGATATTATCGATGGATTAGCTATGAAATGACAAAAACCTAGGTAAAAATAGAAAAGTTGCAAAATGAAGACATTTTTAGTGACAGACAATAAAAACAGTTTTAATTTATATACCGACAAAATTTCTGTCGATAATATAAATGTTGTTTAATTTTAAATGTTCTACAGAATAGCGACAATATGTCTATTCCATCGGTAAATAATGGTTGTTTTCGTCGATAATCCGTCGCTATTAGTTTTATAAATACAAAATAAATGCTTAAAATTTACTTTTTTTATTTTTTATTAAAATATTATTTTTGTCCAAATAAATTTTAAACTAGATATTTTTCCATTTTTATTATATATAATTTTTAATGTAAATAATTAATATATTTTAGTCATATGCATATATTTTAATTATATATACAAAATTTTTAATTTTATAAATATTTAAATAAAAATTTGTTATATTTTGATATGATAGACAAATCCAATCTGTATGAATTATACTTTTTATTATTTGAATTTGATTCAATCAGTATATAAAGCAACTCATGTTACCCTAAAAATTCTGGATCAAATTAAAGATTAATCTATAATAACTTATAGTATAAAATTAATTTTAATTTTATTTTCAACTTAAAATTTTTTATTATTATCATGGATAATGATTTTTTATTTAAAATAATAATAAATTTATTATTATTTTTATACAACTAAAATACTTTTGAAAATGCAAAGAAGTAAACCTTAGAAGAGTGAATTTTTTGCTAGTCACCCTACCCTCTGCTTGCCATCTCTCACCCTCACGCGATCTCTCTTTCTTTCTCTTGCCCTTTTGCTCTCTTCTCTCTCTCTCACTTTGCCTTTTGGCTTTCACTCTTTGAAAAAGCATTGAAACAACTGCCCTCACCTCAATGACTCAACATTCCCACCATCGATAATCTCCCAAACACCACTGTCACTAGCCATCGTCGAACTTGTTCCTATGATTGGGAAAATACAAGTCAATAGTCTTGAATCAATAAATCTAGTTCTTCACCTTTTGCTCTAAAGAGGAGGAGGCTCACTGCTATTTATATCATAGAGGCCCAAGCAGCTATGGTTTGAAAATTTATGGGTTTTTCTTTCTTAAATGTTTTCTTCTTAGCTTGGTTTTCTTTGATTCCAAATATGGGTTGATCGGGTTATGTAAGATAGGTTTTTTGTGTTGCATTTATAATAAATCTTATGAGTATTATCTGTGTTTTCTTTAAAAAAATTATGTTTTTTTTTTCGACAGCCCACAGCAACTGATCAGAAGGGTTAGATCGAACATGGAAATTTGAAGGGGCAACACAAATATATAAAGAAAGGAGGATGTCTTATCTTCTAATTCATAATTACATCTTCTCTCCTTTTCGTGTAACATTTCCTTGCATTTCCTCTCTCGCTCTTAACCGTAAGATCAAGAACATAGCAAGGTAAATCTTTTAATTGATCTTTGTTTGTTTGTGCATTTTCTAGATCATGGGCAGTTGAATTCTATTGATTGATGATGCGGACTGAGTTTGTTTTATATAGTTAGCTCATTAAGAGTTGGATTTTTGGTTTGGTTGATTATTGTAGTGGAATTGCCAGATCCATTGTGTTCTTACTTGGTCTATGGATCCATAATGTCTGTGAATTATGGGTCTGAGTTCCTGAATTTTATATTTCTATTTTTACGTAAATGGTTTCCTAGATCTAGAACTTTAATTGCATGATCCGCTTCACTTGATTTGTTTAGCGATCTGAAAGTTATGCTTCAAACAATAAAAATGAGAACACATAAACCAAAACTATGGCACAAATGAGAATGGACTTATGAAAATAGATAAATGTAAATCTCACATTACAATATTTAGAAATCTTAGCACTAAATTAAACTTTAATAATTCTATAAACATATGCTTAGGTGTCTACATGAAGTTCCCTTCCTCAATAATACTACAAAAGACTTTGGAAAAACAAAAAAGTGGCAATACAAAATACCCTTTAAAAACTCAGTTTAGTGGGCTTTTACCTGCATGTCTTAATTTGCTCTTTATCCGCACAACTTATCACTTGCACCCTACTTTAATATTAAACATTATACTTGTAAATAATTAATATATTATTTATAGATAAAAAACACTTATAGGAAGTGGCAGAGAGCTCATAAATTCTATTTGGTTTGATTTTATAACGCATTTTTCAATTCAAGTCCTTATTGCCCAACTCTACAAGTTCAAGCATCTCTAGAATATTTCCACATTTCCTCTAAGAAACATCAGCATAGAAAAAAGTTTGATCAATTACCTACATTAATTTTTTTCTTTAAAATATGAAAAAGATTGAATCCAAAATTAATGTTAATTACCTGATTTTGGTTTCTCTTAGCCTGAAGCAAGTAATTATCGAGAAACATAGTATGCTGAAGATGATTGAAATTCTTATCACGATAATAAGCACAACACAAATACTGCACTATGATAATCTCATCGAAACCTAACATTCCATTTCCATCTTTGTCTATCTTTTTCAAGAACTCAGAAGAAGAAATTATTTTAGACTTCTTCTTGAAGAACTCTGTATATTCTCCCACACTAATTTTTCCATCTCTATCTGCATTTATTTTTTCAAAAAAATCTAGTTGCTTCCATTTATTCGATAAATTTGCGTAGTAAGCTTTAGCTGTCTCGACTATCTCATCCATCTCTCTTTTGGTGAATCCTAATGATGCAATCTAATATGCTTTTTTTAAAAGCTTAAATACCGTAAGTATACGGTGTACTGGTTATAGTATTTCAGATATCGATCCCACGAGGAAATGTTGATTTAAATTACCAACTATTACTACACAATTTTAATCTTTTTTACGATGTTTGTAAGTGGAAATTAACTCTAAACTACTCTATTGCATTAATTAATTAAATCCTAGTTAAATACAATCAAATAAGACAATACATATAATGAAATTAAATAATCATGCACTTGATACCATTCTTTTAATTAATATGTTTTAATCTTATTAGAAAGCCAAATTGGAATAAATCTCTAATCCACTCTCTTGACATGAATTAGATTGCTTAAGACATGCAATTAAAGTGCTAATTCTCAACTCTCGTTAATGAACTAGTTGATTTTAATTACACATTTTAAGATAAATCACCAACCTATAGCAATTATCTCCATATGTGATCTCTCAAACTATGCTTTGATAATGAATTTCCTATTAACTTTCAATAAGACATTGCTCTCGCTAACTCCCTTATTTAAAACCATTATGTTGATTTTCAGAAAAGGAATTGCCATCTAAGGTCTTCTTCCTTAACCTATAATGATACTAATATAATCTTAATAGCAAATTCTACAATCAAAGATCAATAAAGTAAATGGAAATAGAAAATTGTTCATATATAATCAAATGTCAAAATAATATTCATATAAAGATTACAAGGAAGAAAATAAAAAGTAAGAATAAGAGGAAGGGGATCTCTCAACCTTTTTCCCTTCTAAAAAGATGTCTTCTCCCTTGCTTGTCTCCTTCTTCAAGTCATGAAAATTAAACAAAAGTTCTAAAGAAAATTATTGTTCTTAAGATCACAATATCAAATTCCAAATTTTTTTTTAATAGTAAATGCCTTGGTTGTGTTTATGTTCAATGGGAATCAAAGTCATCTGACTTCAAAGGTGATAAGTGTGAATTATACTATGCCTTTTAGTGTTTTTTATGTGTTTAATTTAGTTAATTTAGTATTAATTTAGATGATTTTAGGTTTAATTAGTTAATTTATGTGTTTTTAGGTTTAATTGATAGTTTTGGTGTTTTTCAGGGCTAAATTGAAAAGAAAAAGGGTTAAATTGAAGAAAAGAGAAGTTAAGGGGCAAAACTATAATTTTAGGAAAATTGGCAATTAGATTGTGAAGGGTAGCAAGGGAAAACTCGACTGAGTGATTTTATCACTCTTTTGAGTGCCTTGACACTCTCTTGAGTGTTTTTTATCACTCACCTAAAGGCTAAGACACTCATTCCAGTAAAGAATAACTCTGCCGAGCAAGTAAAGCACTCTCCTGAGCTTTCAATCACTCAACTGAGTGATCAAACCCACTCTCCTAAGTTTGTGATGTGTTTTATTGACAAAAGAATTCCTATTTCATTAAAACTCAATTTCTCTATCATTTAGGAAGTATCAGGGTAGAGACTTCTTCTTTTAGAGGCTTTAATCCAGCTATAAAAGCAAGACAAAGCACCAGAACTTGGGCATATAATGAATTATGAATTTTATTTTTAGTCTTGCCCAAGTTTTAGTTTTCTTTAGTTAATTTTGTACAGTAGTTTTTAGCTTAATTTTTCTTGTTGCCTTAGTTTGCAATTCTCTTAAAGATTCAAGCTTTCTACTGTTGTTCTAACAAATCATCAAAAGCAAATTTGGAGCTTGTATCTTTTTATTTTAGTTTTTCTTTTGTTTTTATCATGTTCGGTAATTAGTTTTCCTTAATTTTGCTAACAGAAATTTGAACCATTATACTTTTTTTGTAATGACTTAGTTTGTGCTTTAATTCAATATAAGTTTGATTATTTCATAGTTTTGAGCAACTTTTTATCTTTGATTGTTATTGAATTGATTATTAACGTATTTGATAAATGGTTGATGATTGATATCAATTATGATATATGATATGCATGTTCTTAGATTAATTCATTAGTATTAATGTATGGTTATGTTCTGAAATAAAGATAATTGTATGTTAGTAAAAGTAGATTAAGACTAAGAAAAGTTAAACTAAGAATAGACTGAATTTAAATTTGCTTGAAAATGAGTTTAATGAAGGTTTAAGAGTTTGAAACTAGATCTTTATGCTAAGTATTATATTGTTCCTAAATAGAGGATTTAATGCTTTGAATGATATTATAAATAAGATATCTGAATTTATTTAATTAGTTTTTCCATAATCACTTGTGTTACTTTTGATTTGAGTCATTGCAATGGAAGTTAAGGTGGATAGTTCCTTTAGCAGAAGTATTTTAATTATTGCTCTATGTTTAATTTATTTTAGTCTAGTTTTTTTGTGTTGCTTTACTGTCCATTTAGTTTATTTCTTGCTTTTAATTCAAAACTTGGGAAAAAATTTTAAATTAATTTAATTCTAACATAGATATTTTTCTTAGCAATCCATATTCCTTTGGGTATGATATTCAGGATCTTAATCTTATTTCCTATATTACTAGCCAATCTGTTACACTTGCTAGACACCGGTCAAAGGAGGGTTGTAGGTAGATATATTTTGAGTATCACTATTTTTAGTTTATGGTAACAAATAAAGTTGTCACTTTCACATTTATTTTAATGTTGTTTCATACTGTTTGATTCTACATATTTCCAGAGCATGATCAATGCATATCACATATATCAAACAATTTGATGTGGGCAAAGATTGGAGTCCATCATTATTGTGAAAGTAAGTATATTTGTTATTCAAATTGAATGACTTAAGTAAACTATCTTTCATTACCACATTTAATGGGTTGTATTTAATGAAAATTTAAACGATAAACTTAACTAGAGTGATATTTCTTAAGCAATCACAGCAGCCCTCTAGTTTTTAATCCATGTTAAGTGGAAGTGGCAAGCAAATAGAAGTATTATTTATAGGGCGAAAGAGACTTTTATGGCCCCTTGGTTTAGATTTTTCTTCTTCTTCTTCTTCTTCTTCTTCTTTTTCTTCTTCTTCTTCTTATTATTATTATTATTATTATTATTATTATAATCATCATCATTATTATTATTATTATTATTATAAGTTTTGAATTTAACTTTTTATTGGAACATTGAAAGGATAAACAAACTAGTGGCTGGATTTCCTGGTTCTGGTACTGTTATAGTTTCAGATTCTTGAGTATGGTAATTTAAGCACATTGGATTGTGATATTCTCTAAATCAATGAGCTACATTATACATTATTTGAAATCTGGAGTGCATTCATTTCTTCTTTTCTTTTCTTAGATTAATTTTTACCATCTTGTTTATTTGATTATTATTTTTGATATTGAAGTTTCATTGGCCATTTTAATATTATTAATTTGTTTGGTGCATTGTGATTAACTAATAATTAAATGCAAATTATAGAAAAAATATAGACTGGAAGTAATGTAATTAGATATGGAGATAGAAAGAAGTTGAGATGATAGGTAGTGGAAAAAATTTAAAAGTGAGGGTGTATTAACTTTCAGTAAAAATAAATGGTAAGTCATGGTATTTAGAGAATAATGAAAGATTTATAGAATTTAGGAGATTTTAAAGCCTCTTTTAATTTTTTTTTTTAAAAAAAGAAAATTGTCTACTTGTTTTATTCCTTAAATTAGAAAATTAGAAAATTGTTTTGGACTTATTTCTTCATCAAATTATTATTATACAATAGATATTTATGGTATAATACAAGTGTTCATACTATGTATGCTGAAATGTATCTTTTCTTTGGTGGGTGTTGTTGATTAGGATATTTGAAGTGTCTAAAAATTTACTGACAGTAATTTGACTGAAGCTGTTGCCTTTCTTCATACCATTAATGCCAACGTGAGTTTTGCATGTTAAAGCCCTCATGAAGGAGAATAAATTAGAAATGTTGGTTGATCCAGACCTGCAGAACATGTATGTTGATACTAAAGTATATCAGCTAATCCAAGTAACATTGTTGTGTACACAAAGCTTTTCGATTGAGAGGCTTAAGGTGTTAGAAGTTGTGAGAATGCTTGAAGGTGATGGATTGGCAAAGAGGTGGGTGGAGTGGAAAAAGGTGGAGGTGGTGCAGCAGGAGGTTGATTTGGCTTTAACATAGAGCTTTGAATGGATTCTCAACTCCATTGAAAATCTCCATGCTATAGAATTGTTTGGTTCAAGATGATAGCTTTCTGTTTAGTAGTAAGAAAATCTATTCACTTGTTATTTTTCTTAATCTTTTAACCATGGTGCTGTTTAGATAGATCTTTTATTTTTGGTATTATGATTTATAAAGTACTTGCACAAATAGAAATTTATATAATTTTATGTATAATAATACAAAACATTGTGAACAATATATACTTGTATTAATATTATTTGTATAGAAGTTACAATGTATATATTGATTTTGAATTATAATATATATTTTCAATTTAAATTTTACACTTTGTATTGAATTTATTTTGCTCAATTTGGGATTTGCAAATAGAAAATAAAAAATAAAAAATGTTTATGTTACTAACAAATTATCGACAAAAAAACCTATCTCTGCATTTAATAATTTTAATATTTACACTAAATGTATTTGTTGATGAAAATACCGACAAAAATACTCTATCGCTATTTATACTACAAAATTAATAATTTATTCATTAAATTTACCAACGATTTACTAATGTAATATTCCGTCGATAGATGGTCAACGCGATGAAACATCCAATGAATTTTTAATAAATTAGAGATGGAATATTTTTTACATTTTCATTGGTAAAATCAGTTGGTAATGTTTACTGATGGAATTTTTCACCGGTAAATTACTACTTACGAGCATTTTACCGACGGTTGCATTCTATCAGTAAAATGATAAAAAACTATCGGTAAGGTCATTTTTCGTCGATAAATAACATATTTCATTGGTAAAAATTCATCAATAAAATGCATTTTTTTAGGTTGAGAATTTACATAAGTTAAAGTCATTGCAAGACAAGAGTTGATGGGAAACAAGCTATGGAGTACACTCACTATGAACTGAACATGTCTTTACTGTTAGGTCTGAGTTGTGGGATTATCCTCTCTAGCAATTATAAACATGCAATAAGAGTCCTATATTAGGCTTGCAATCATTCTCAGCAGGCTATTGGGATCTTCCACAACAAATCCTATCATCAGGATGGATACTGTGTCTCACCAATTGTACTGTCCCCAAAGGCCACCATTTTGAACTTTTACTATTGATTGCCTTGGAAAACCTAGATTATCATGAGCTCAGAATGGAATACTGCAAAAGCTAGAGCTATATAATGTTCAAAATGCCATTTTAGTAGTTAATGCTCATTTGGACTACAGCTAAAAGGACTTTTGGGTAATAAACCATACTCTTCTGAGTGTGGGGTGTTTCGATCTGAACACATCAAAAGGATGTGGAACGGATGTTGACAATAAGGAACTATTGGACAAAAGGCAAAAGCCTAATGACAATGTAAATTTTGAAAAGACACAGAGTCAAGTCAGACGTGTCGACAGCCTTAATGATGAAGATTTTCCTTACATTGGTACCAATTTGCAGAATGGTGATATAGTAATTGGGAAGTGTATAGAATCTAGCCAAGATCACAATGTTGAAATGAAATGCATAGATAGACCCATTTTTAGGAGGTTGTTTTAACTTCCAATGTTAAAAAAAAGGATTATACTAAAGTATCTCCAAGATAGACCTACAGATGTGAAACATAAGCTTTAAACATATCATTCACTCCTCACAAATGCATATTTCCTAGAAATTCCCCACGTGGAATGTTGTTTCACGAGATTCAGCCACACCCATAAAGGGTGTCAACAAACACAATTGAAAGGATAGGTATGCCTACAGACGACACCAACCAGACATTACTCAATCTCATTTGATTCTACATGTCGACAAGCTGGCGTTCATCAAATGCAATAGAACAACCTATTTTTGTACACCAACAAGCTAGCGCTAATAAGATACAATCAAACCATCTTGATTCTGCATGGCGACAAGTTGGCGCTAATCAAACACAATTAATCAACTCATCTCGATTCTGCATGCCGACAAGCTGGTGCGAATCAAACAGTTAACTAGGGTTAACACATTGATAAACTAATATTAATTACCCAAATTAGGGTTAGTGCATCGTCAAGCTGATGATAACTACACAACCAAGACACTCACTGCCTCAAATGGTACGTGTTTTTAGATACCTAATCAAGAGACTCATTGCCTATGATGGTATGTGTTTTAAAGTAATCAACCAAGAGACTCACTACCATAGATAGTACGCATTATAAGATAACCAACCAAGAGAATCGCTGCCATAATCATCTTTTTCCTTTCACTCTGAATTTTGGCTTACTTTGGTACTAATGCACCAGTTTCCTAAAATTAGGGATAGTTGTAGACACCATGACCTAAGGTAGCCTAGATCAAGATTACCTAATGATGAGGAAATAGTATATTTTTTATAAAGAGTACAGATCTCGAAGCTCCAACCAGGATTTTTCATAGTTTTCCTAAAAATTTTATGTTTTTTGGAGTGTTTTTGAAGTATTAACAAAACAACACTAAAAACCATGATTTTGACCTTTAATTATGATAGGCAATCATCTATCATGTAAGGGACAACCATCTGTGGCCATTTTCCTCCTATCCAGGTTAGATTAGGGCAGAAAAATGGGAAAAAATTTACAACAAAAATCACCAATGGAAAATAAATTTTGTTGGTAATTTAGCAATGGAAAGTTTAACCGTTGCTAATTTAGCAATGAAAAACAAAATCCATTGCTAATTTAGAAGTAGAAAATAAATTATGTTGCTAATTTAGACATAGAGAAGAAATTTCGTTGCTAAATAACCAACCGAGGAGAAATTTAGTTGCAAAATAGCAACTGAAAGTTTTCTTGCTGAAATAGCAACGAAATATATTTTTCGTTGCTAAAATAACAACGAAATATTTTTTTTAGCAATGAAAAAAATTCCATTACTAAAATAGACTTTCCGTTGCTATTTTTTATTTTGCCCTAGGTATAAATACAACTAAAATTTTTCCTTCTCTCCCTAAAATTTTCTTTTTTGCCATCTTGGTTCTTCCTTGCTGTCCCTCTCCCTCGCCCATTGGCCTTTCCCTTTCCCTTGCCCTCACTGTAGCCCTCTTCCTCTCCCTCTACTTTAATTTGTTTGTTTTTTTTACCCAATTTTTGCAGTTATTCCAGGCATTGAAATTTTACAACTTTCACGCATTTTCTCAGCAACCCCATAAAGGAGGCTTCTTGTTTTAGGGTTCGATTCTTGGGTTTGGTCAGATCAGATGGAAATAGGAAGTGGGCACTCAAGATATGTGAAGCTTACAAAAGAACAAGCAGCTATAGAGGATATTAAGCCTGTTGAGCTCAATCAGCCAACCAAAGTTCCTCAATCTCTCTTCTGTTTCATAATGCTTTCTTTTTCAAGACTTAAGATTTAATTTTAATGTTTTGATAGTTAAGGGATTTGATTTACCCTTTACATTATTATCCCAAAATTATAAAAATGTGAAGAAAAGAAAAACAGATGATTTAATCTTGTTATAGCTATAAAACCTAAACCCCAAACCCTACACTTCATTATTTATTCCATACTTTTTTCTAGTCCCCCTGTTTCTTTCTTGAAATTTGCTATGAAGTTTAGAGTGTTTATGTTAATATTGAAGTAATAAAAAATGAACTCGGTGGAAAAAGCTAATAAAGCAGTGGATTTAACTAATTTTGTTATTTAATTTGTATTTTCCTTTTTTTTCCTTAAATTCCAGGAACAGATTCAGATTCTTCGATGTTATCAAGGTCAGTGAGTGATCCCTCTCATGAGAAATCCCTTATTGACCAGGAAATATATAGACGAAGGAAAATTTTCATACCATTGAGAATTCGACCAAACAAACCCTAAATTTGAAAGAAAAAAATATTTAGTCCTACTATTAATATATGGTAATTAACTAGTACTACTGGTTTTCCTTAGAAATTAAATGATTCTATTTAGGAATTAACTGATCAGTTCATTATCCCTGTTATGTAAATGTATTATTTTCGAATAATATTTTTTAATGTCTGGTTAGGGTTAAAAGAAGAGTAGATGTTGATCATGACTAGTGATAGTTAGGAAGTATGAATTGCAGCTAGTTGGTTTTAGTTTGACTACTATCTATTAAGCTTTATATTTTTATGAAAGCGAATATAGATCTTTATAATTATAATTATATCTATACATTGAGTTTTGCATAATTCCTATTGCTTTCTTATGTTTACGACATCAATAATCTTAAGATATAATTATTTTTAGGCACAATTCATTTATCGATGAATTTATTTCTTTATGACCGATTTGTTCTATAAATCTTTGAGTAAATTGAGGAGGAAACTTTAAATTTTATGAACATTATTTTGTGTATAACTAGAAATAAGTCATGACTAAGGTTCTATAATCAATTATTGTTGAAATATATTGATATGTTATTGCGAACATCACAGTAGAACTTTAGAAATGCAGTAGCTCTCTAGCAATAGTTTAAGCATTTTGTCTCTATAATATTTTTCTTAGTCTAGAGATGCAGGCATATAAGATTTTCCCTATTTTTTTATTTTCAACTTCGTTGATAATTGTAATAAAGAGTGTAGAAACTCATTTGTGTAAAAAGTCATTTGCATGAATTTCTAGTTCTATCTTCTCTATCTACCAATAATTACATTTGTTCCAGAAGAAGCTCTACAAAGACTGTAACTACATAATTATTCTATGTAGCCATAATAGTCTTCCCAACAAACTAGCTAAAACTGAATGAGCTTTATTTGTCTAACTTTGTTAATTTTTGTACTTCTTGTTTTTTCTTATGTTATGTATCCTTTTCTAGTGCATGAACTGAAAAATTCACAACCTTATACTTGGTAATTATTAGACATATAACTTAATATTGTGTCTCTGGGATTTATTTTAAGGTGATTTTGAAACAATTTTTATTTGCTTAGCTTTGTTCCTTGTGGGGTTAATAATTGAGGGTTGAATTTAACTTTGTATTAATGTGGTTGTCCTTTTCTAGGTGTTGATTGTAGCTAGTGGTGCTTTGAAGGAGAAAGCATAGGTATGAATTTAACAAATTTCAAATTGTAAATATGGCAAAAAGAAAATTTAGATAGATATTTAATGAGATATTTTTCTTCTTTCATTATTATACTAAGTTCATCTATTTCTTCTCATCTTATACCTTTCCATTTCCTATAAAATGTTTCAGAAGGCCTAACAAGTAGAAAAGCATCTATTCAAAGATATCTTAAGAAGCAAAAAGACAGGTATCTTAAATTGTTCATATCCTATTTCTCTAATTTCGAGTTAGTATAATTTAAATTTAGAGATGATATTTTGGTTATGCCACTGCCAATGGTTCTCTCAAGGTTCTTTTAAAGAACTATATTTGCTACTTTGTAACTTGAAATTCAGTGAGTTGGCTTTCTCATTTATCTTTCATTTTTTTTCATTTGCAGTTGGTGGAGAAGCAAAGATTGTTTGAGTTTGCTAATGCTTTTCGTAGTAAGCTCCACTATTTTGATGAATTAGATAATGTAAGGTTTGAATGCTATCTTGCCTAGTTTACTATTCTCTTAGCATGCACACACGATTACATAACATACATAAACTAAAATTGTAATGGCTATATGTTCTATTAATCAAATAATATAGAATTTCTTTGTAATTTTCTATAAGACTTCAAATGGAAACAATAGTGTTCTTGAATTATAGTTGAGATAGTTACTAGATAGAAGCTATTTGTATTGATATTTGACTATGTACTCTATAGTTGTTTATATCTAGATTCGCCATTCTTATGGAGATGAATAATTTCCAAATATTAGCACACTTTACAATATATATATATATATATATAATTCAAGGATATAAATAGTTAAAATCCAATGCTGTAAAATGATGACTGACGAGAGGAAGTATTAATAAAATAACAGTATATATTAAAAATGGTATTTTTGCATTTATCATCTAATATTTGGATTCAGACACGTGTGGGAAAAAGGCCAGCATGTGGTGGATGTTGTCATTTTCTTGGGATAATATCATATATTTCTTTTTTTCTTCTTTTTCTTTATTTTAATATTGATTTTCTTGTCTCCACCTCAAGGCAAACATTTTCCCACATTAAATCAAACTATTCTTCAATTATGCCTCCTGGTTTTAATGAGTCAACCAATTCTAGTTTGCTAGAGTATTTGGTTATCCAGAAGTCATAATTGCTCTTTAATTCTACCAATTCACTTAAAGTTAATTAGTTCCTTCTTTGTTTCCTTGACTATGCTATTTCATCTTTTTGGCTTTGAATTTTTTAATTCACAGTTTGGGTTGAGACTAGTGTGCAAGAAGGGGATACTGTTAGCATACACTATGATCCTATGATTGTAAAACTTGTTGTGTGGGGAGAAAACCATTCTGCAGCATTAGTCAAACTGAAAGATTATTTATTACAATTTCAGGTACATTGATTAGGATAATTAAATGTAGGTGTTGACCTATTGTGGGGTCACCCTTGATAGGCCTCTATTTAAATGTTGCATGGAGTTAGTTTGTTAAGTGTTAGCATATAATTTAAGGCTCAATTAATATAAAAAAATAATAAATCATTTATTGCAATTTTATAAATCAATGTCTATAGTTTGGTGATAATGGATCCAAATCTTTTTCAAAACTGCAAGCATTGCAAAACTACGAAATGATATAGAAAAACACCAGCATGAGGCATCATAAGCTCATTAAGTGGAACAAGCTCATAATTTCTTGATCTGTATATGAAGTCTATATTATTTGTTTATTTATTTTTGAGAAAGAAGTTTGTATTGTTTGTATTACATCTTTGACTTCTTAGGATATAGTGAGAATGCTTAAATGTTTTTAGGAATGCATTAAAGAACAAGAAGCACTGACTCCGCTAGAACAAGATGCTAGGTAGAAAGTTGTAGAACTTAGGTTGGTTGTTGATTTTCAGAGGAGTCAGGACTCAGTTATAAGAGCAATCTTACAGGCTAAGAAATCTAACCAAATAGAGGGAAGATATGGTCAAATGGGAGATTTAGGTCTATTGATGGTGAGTTTCCTCAACTATTGAAAATTTTGTAAAATGTCTGATTTCTCCTACAAGTACTATTTTCTATAATTTTGAAACAAGCAGGAGAAGAAAATTTAGAAAGGTTCTATGAAACTTTCTATAAAATGAACATTAGCATCCAGGTGGATATTAACTTATGATAGTTGCCAAAATCTTTATTGTTTTCTTGACACTTGATAATTAATAAAGCTTTTGCTAGTATTTGGTAACTGCAAATGTTGCGAGAGGACATCTACATAAATCATTATCTACAACTATGGAATTTATAGTTAAAAGTGACAAAGGTGAGGTTTCAATTTTTTTATGTTTTAAATTTGAGAATGGAATGTTCTAATGTTATTTGTGGTTCTGTTGATTGTTAATTGTCACTACTTCTCGAGTTGAAGTTAGCTATGTTTTTCTATTATTCTCCTTGTCCTTTTCTTTCTAAGAATTAAATCTTGTTTATTAACAGTCAGTAGAGCTTCTGCAGTAGTTATCAATTATCCATATGTTTATCTATGTTATGTTTGTTTCATTTTACATATATGATAAGAGTGCATGATCTGGAATTTAATCTACACTTATTTAAGAAGGCATGTTGACTGTATTTGGTTATGTTTAAATATGTGGCTTTCATGTGATTAGAAGGCTATCCACTTAGTGTTCCTTGTTGGAACCAATAAGTGGAGAGTTAATAGTAAAATGATCTGCAGTTTCCATTAGCTCTATAGACATTCACTTGTTCAGGGTGGAGTCAGTTCTTCTTGGGAGAAAATTTGTGATAGAGACCTTATTGATATAGATCGCACAAGCATGCTAGATTTCACATCAAATTATCATTGCTCTTTTACTTATTTACATATCTGTCTTACTATATTCTATCTTTACATTATATCAGATAGCAGATGGAGAAGTTTGTTGCAATATTACTTTGCCTATTTATGTTATCCTGCCCTATCTTTAGACTTGTCCAACTGTCTTAGCCGGGTGAGTTTTTGTGAATAAGTTAAAAATTGGTTTTTACTGAAGTACTTAACTACCATTGAAGTTTATTCATTTGGCTCACTTTAGAGATTGTAAATTCAGATGACTCAAATTTAGTTCATTTCTTTTGCTACATTATTGACAGTAATTCTTGAGAGCAATTATCATGCTTGGATGACTTTATGATTTAAATTGTTAATCCGGCAACTGGATGGTGCACTATGCCTCACCATTTAAGATAAGCTTAATTATAATCCCAAATGGTAATGACAGGTCGAAGTCATGGATTGGGGTTTAGGTTTTTAAGAGCCCCTTAAAATAATAAATAGATAGTTGAATGACTAAGGGTTTGTAATTGTTTGGGTCGAAAACTATTAGTCTCAAACAACTTTGTCCATGGATTCTTCTCCCTTATTTAAAAAATGTTAAGACCTGTATAGCCCTAGTTTTTGAAAGAGAAAGTTAGACTCTAGGCATTCTGATATCCCATCTATTACTACGGTAAATTATTTTTTATATTTATTTCTTTTTAATCCTTAGTTGGCTTTTGCAAAATATGAACTTGGGATTACTAAGCAATTTATTTCTTATGTTTGCTTCATAGTTTTTCATGTCATCACTGTTCTAAGAAATTATGTCATTTTCATGAGTCCTATCACTGAAGTTTCCTTAACTTAATTTAGGGAGATGCCTAAATGATACTCCTTTTTAGGGAGCTTCTACTAGACTTCTACACCAGTTCAGGGAAAAGAAAACTTGAACAAATCATTATTTTTAGGTTATATATTATTATATATATAATTTTCTCTTTTTTGTTTACATTGATATTTAATGTGCAAATATATATGCATTATTTAGCATGATTCTACCAAAAGTAGTGTTTCATTGATAATTCGATTAAGAAACAATATAATTCTTTAGTAGAGATGAATGGGGTGTATTTTAACGAAACATTTGGTAGGAAGTCTTCAATATTATATTTATTAATTATTATGTTGCTATTTCTTTTGAATGATGTGCTTCCAATCTTTCCACTCTTGGTAATTATTCTTTTTTATAGGGATGGTGCTAGTGAATCTCAGTTTAACCAAGTGCTAAATATTGAATTGGATTAGATTATTGAGGTTTGATTGAACTTGAATTATGCATGACAAGCTCTATTTTTTTTCTTTACTAATTTAGATGTGAGAAACTTCACAATAATCTTTCTAGGCATGCAAGTTCCTTGATGAGAAGTGGTCACCAAAATTTTTTGTGATTATTGCACAAAAGAACCAACACTCATGTGAGGACTTTTTAGTTATTATTTTGAAATGGTGTACACTTAAGGTTGTAATAACTTTTAACAATTATACTTGCATGTAGAAGTCAATGTGAATTGGGCATTTATTTTTTATTTTTGGTGAACTAGTGTACAAGCAAAATGAATTTACTATATTCCCTCTCTAGATCATCCTTTCCAGCTATCGGCCTACACGAATTCATTTTATAAATAATGGTATTGCAGCTCTTGATTCCAACTATAAAGGAAAAGAAAAGGCATAGGAAACAACAACAACAAATTCTTTTATTGGCACTGAAGAATACATAGCTCCGGTTTGTTTGTTTTTATTTTGCAAATATAAAAGTAATAGTAAAAATATATTTTTTAATGCTATGATTAATTTTGGGTCCTAGCTATTATATATGCTGAATTTTATTTAATTTCTATGCCTTATTAGGAAATTATTACTGGGGTGGGACATACTAGTGCTATGGGTTGGTGGGCTCTTGGTAAATTAATCTATGTCTCTACTATTAGATTGAACATACTGAAAAAATTTCATTTGATAATTCAAAATTAGTTAAATTGAGATTACTTTTACATTATCACTTATTTTTTTTTATATATTTTGGTGTATCTCAGGTGTATGATGAAGCAATGGACTTGAACAAAGAACTAATGTCTAAATTACTCGAACTTGATGATGTTAATGCTGTTTACACATACCAAAATTGATCAAATCCTTAACTCTCTTGTCACCTTTTGAGTTATTTAGCTAAAACTTTTGATGCTGTTGGAAGTCAATGGATGTGGGTTATGCACCAAGTTATAAGTTCTAAATTGTCCATGTAATTACATGGAAATAAAAGTTCAGGTTTTCTTTTATCTTTTCTTTAAAATAGCTTATGATTGGTAGAAAAAAATTATGCATACTATTTTTGAGGGATGGATTTTTTCTTTTCATCTTATTCTTGATTATAATTGTATTTTTGGAGCAGTGGCATATACATTTATGGGATGATTTCGCTTTCATTCACTATTTAAAATATAATATAAGGATTTTTTCTCTATCTTAGTTGGATTGAAGAAATGGATTCTTTAATATTCCTAGCAAAGGAATTTGAATATGTCTTTAATATAAAAATTGTAAATTGATTGAAAAAATGAGGGCCCATAATTGCAGTTTTGTTGTTATGTCCCATTTTCACATTTTTGGTCTTTTTTTTTCTCTCTGTTAAAATTATAGCAAATTTAATGGATATGGATTAAAATAATTTTTAGCGATGGAAGGTATTGTTGTGAATTTTTTATTGCTAGGTGAATTTAGCATTGAAAATAACAATCTCTGTTGCTAAAAATAGCAACGAAAATTCGATTTTGTTACTAAAATTTAGCAACGAAATCGGATATTTGTTGCTATTTTTAGCAATGGAAATTAATTTATGTTGGTAATTTTAATCAATCCATGGAATCATACATTTGGTGGATTTTGCAATGAATTTTGAATTTCGTTGCTAATTTTAGCAACAAAAATCAATTCCGTTGCTAAAAAATAGCAACTGTCAAATTAGCAACCGCATTTTCCGTTGCTATTTTTATTAGCAATGAAAAATCAACAGTTTTATTTGCTAATTTCTATTGCTATTTTATTATTTTCTTGTAATGAATGTTGTGCTAATCCATATCTAGATGTATGATGAGGAGTTAGTTTGGGCATGATTTCCTTCATGGTTGTATAATTTAAAGCTTTATTTTTATTATATTGCTTTTTATTTTAATATCATTTAGTGTAGTTAAAGCATGATTTAGGATTAGGGCCTTAGTTTGGCATGTTTTAGGTCTTCATATTTGAGTATTTAGCATTTACTTAAAATTTTAGTAAATTTGGTATCAATTTCCAGCTTTTGTATATGCCCTTTGAGTGATAGACGAGAAGAAGCCCCCACAAACGACTGTCTGTCAACGCGATAGACGGGACGTCATGGGGATTTCCTTTTGTCTCATCCCTCCTTTAGTCATGGGCATCAATCACCTATCTAGGGGCTTTTGTGGCTAATTTTAACCTTATTTTCATGTCTTTTATGTATTTTTATTATTGTTCATATTATTTTATCGATCCTTTAAATACCAGTGCACTTTCTATACATATTTAGCTTCTATATGCATCCTTACTCTGTAAAGTTTTTTTTTCTATATCTTATTTTTAAAATGCTTTTCCTTATAATGGTAATTTATTGTTTTTTTCTTTTGATTTTGTGTAAGTAATTGACTGCAGGTGCTTTTAGAGGATCCTATGAGGCATCATGCATTGGGAGTGGTGCCTTAATTGGTTATTCTCTTCTTTTGACCATTTAGTGTTAATGCATTTGTTTATTTTATTTATCATTTGGTTTATTACTATTTTGTTTATTATTTAGTTTTTTTATGTATTTTTGGATATATTCATTTTGGGGGTGTAATAGTTAATAAAAAAGGATTTTTCATGCACTTTTAAATGGAAAGATGTTTAAAATTATTTTTATTAATTAACTTGGGGTTTTTCCTCAAAACATATACCATTGTTTAATTTTCCACCAGAAAATCAAATAAAGGATAAAAGAATTTTTTGTAAAATATGCATAAGAGAACCAAGGTTCCTAACCCAAATGAATGCTCCAACTTATGTATGTCATTTATTTCTTTCTTTGGATGATTTGCTCCTGCAATAGTTTAAATAGTTAATTTAATTTGTTTATTTATTTACCACTTTTATTGATTGATTAGGATGTTTATTTAATTTTAGTGCTTTGCATCATGTGAGAGAGGAAAGGGATTAATGCTTAAAACTCAATTATAAAGCAGCATATAACTAAAGTGACCAATAAGAGTGATGTTCTGAACACCAATCTCTATTTAGGCATCAAAAAGGTTGAGAATCATTTCCCAATATTCTGTTGGGTGGTGACTCCATGACACTTGCTTCTTTTGGGCCTATTAATAGACGCTTTCATGGGTTGACTACCAATAATAATTTGGGCTTGATCCCTTTTTATCGAAGTAGCTAATTTATGAGTTATAGTGAGCCTCTTTTTGTTTTACACCCTAAAAGCGGGTCTCCAAGAACCCAACTAGAAATGAGTGGCTCTAACGTGCATCACACAATCAACAAAGCATCTCCAGTTAATTAAGCCAGGCAATAAAATCAAAATGGTAAGAAGCTCCCTTTTCAGCCAAGTAATCTGCAAAAAATGTTATGTTTTCTCTTTTTGTGGACAAAATTAGCTTTCCTAATTCTGGACAGGATATTACAAATATATTTAAAAATGGCACCCATATTCCATGGTCTGGAGCCTGCAGGATCACATAACCAGGACACCATTGTTGATGAATCCAGTTCAAAAATCACTTCTAAATTAGATTTAGAAAGAAAATCCACAGAGATCTACAGAGCTTTGAGAACAACCAACACTCCTGCAAAGATTGAATGAGCAATCCTAATATTGCAGGAGAACATTCAAATCACTACCCCTAAAGAAATCCTTAAAACACTTCCAACCCTTGATGGCCTAGGATTACCAAAAGACAAACCATTTGTATTCCACTTGATCACTCCTAATGGAGTGGGAGACCAAAATTCCTTGGGTCTTGCCAAGATAACTTAATGAAGTTTTTTAAAACTATTAGAGCTAAAATCACCTATTGCCCCTTTAAAAGTTTAAATCTTTATGAAATTTGATCTAAAAGGATTAACAAGCTAAGAAAAGATGAAACACTATGTCTGAATCCTAATTCCTATTATTAAAGACTATGGCATTTCTTTCCAGCTAAATAGTCCACAACAACCAAAAAATGATATTCCAAACTTTTAGTTGGATAGAACCATAGGCCTAGCCACTGCCATTGCAATACTGAAGCTTTAAGATCACCTAGAAGACAAAATACATATCCCCACCATTTAATAATTCTATACCATAGGCTAAAAGATAAAGAGCATCAACAAAAATATGATCAAAGGTCTCTTTCGAAATAGAGCATAAAGGGCATTTAGCACAATCAATTGCAATAATACTCCTCTCAGCCAGAAACTTCTTGATGATTTTCCCCAATAGAAACATCCAAAAGAAAACTTTACCTTAGGAGGTGCCATATTTTTCCAAAGTAGAAAAGATAAGGGTTAAAGGTGGGCCACCTTCGAATCTGACGGCTAGTTTAACCAATCACATGTAAACCTAATTGACAATCTTCCTTGTAGATCATGAACCCAAACTTTCCTACCAACTTAATTGAAGCAAAGAGAAAATGTATTATGAATGATCATTAAATCTTCCAGCAAAGCCTTTTCCTATATCATGAGGTTTCTTCTCCATTCAAGATTCCAATACCATGACTGTCTTGACTAGAAACCACATTCACTAACATATGCATCTCTTTAAAGAGAAATCGAGAATAATCTAACAAAACTTGTTTTCAATACAACATCTGCAATCCATTTATTATGCCAGAATAGAAAAAGGTTCCCATTGCCCACATCAAGAGAAATATTATTTAAAAAAGAGGGAGAAGATCTAACCTTGTCAATGTCTTCTAAATAATGGAAGCTTTTGGATTAGAAATGATATATGGGATCAAGTTCTTATTAATCCCATACTTCAAGCTAATTAGGTTATACCATAAAGCATTATTATGGGGATTAATCTTTAAAATCATTTAAATAGGAGGTTTCAATTCCTGAAAGCAAGCCAGCCAACCCCCAGACCACCCCAACTTCTTAGAGAGAATCATAGTACTCCATCGAATCCGGTTAAAGGCTTTTTTATTTTTAAAGCAACACCAAAAGAAATTCCTCATTATCACATTTAAAGACTTTATAATAGCGATGGCCAATTTAAAAAGGGATATGAAATAAATTGGAATACTTATTAAGGTAGGCTTTATAAGTGTAAGCCTACCACTAAAAGACTAATGCTTTCCTTTCCAACCTGCTAATTTGCATTTAAAGCTTTGGATGATAGGAAGCCAAATTTTTTTTTCTAGGATTAGCTCCTAAAGGGAACAAAGATAGGAGCATGGCAACTGTTGAATTTTACATGTGAGAACTTCAGCACAATCCAAGATCCAGTCATGCCTCACATTCACTCTAATTATAAAGCTCTTGTGAAAATTTACAGACGGCCTAGAAATAAGTGCACAGAATTTAAGAATTCTCTTAAAATTAATAATGTTCTCAATATATGGCTCCAGGAAAACAATGGTGTGATCAACATATTGGATATGAGAGATAATAAGTTTCAAAGAAGGATCGTGCAGGGAATTAATCCTTTCAAGAAGGTTTACGTCCATTGCCTTTTTTATAAAAACTGACAACTCCTTTCAAGAAGGTTTACGTCCATTGCCTTTTTTATAAAAACTGACAACCCTTCTATAGCAATAATAAATAGAAATGGAGATAACGGATCACCTTGTCTTAATCCTCGAGAAAGATAAATTTCAGGAGTGGGGTATCCATTGACTAACACAGATACTTTAGCTGAACCAAGACATTCTTGAATCCAGACCCTCTATTTACTGCCAAAGTTCATTTGTTCAAGAACTGCATCTAAGTATAGCCAATTTACCAAGTCAAAGGTTTTTGAAAATCCACTTTGAAAAGAATCCCACTTTTATTAGTAGATTTAAACGAATGGATAATTTCATTGGCAACTAAAATGCAATCAAGAATTTTCCTACCCCGAATAAAAACACATTTTTCTTCAGACACTACCTCAACTAGTACTTTTTTTAAATTTATTAGCAATAAGCTTAGCAATGATTTTGTATTGTCTTCCAATAAGGCTGATGGAACAAAAATATTTTAGGCACACAACCCCCTCGATATTGGGGATTAAAGAGATAAAAGATGAAAACACACTTGGGGGAAGACAAGCCTTTTCATAAAAATCTTAAATCATTTTATAAATGTCAACACTAATGAAATCCCAAGTAGCCTTTATGAAGGCAAAGTTAAAACCATTTGGACCACAAGATTTTGAGTTGTCACAAGACCAGATTGTGGCTTTAACTTCCTCAAAGGAGAAAGCAAGTTCCAAAAAATTAGCTGAGCCTATAGAGATTTTTTTTTAAAGAGTGAGTAGGGAAGAAAGGTCTGCTAGCCCGATTATCACTATATAGCTCCTTATAAAAGTCAAAATCCTCTTTCTTAATTAGTATAGGATCCATGATTACCCCTTCTTTAGTGATTAGCTTGTTAATCCTGTTATGGTAGCCCTTAACCAAAGAAGACAAATTTAAAAATCTTGTATTTTGGTCGCTTCCTTCAGCCACTTAATTCTAAATTTCTGTTTCTATATGGACTCTTTAGCTTTCAATTTTCCCCAAAGCAAATCAACAGAGGAGTTCCTCTTGGTAATCAAGAATTTCCTAGTAACTTTATGCATATCTACACATCCTAGATCACAATCAATACTACTAATATCTTTTCAAGGTTACTGATTCCAAGAAGCACATTACCATAGCATGATGAGTTCCAGCCCACAACTTTCTTTAGCAACTTGAATTTAAAATGAATGTTTCTATGATTGAGTCTGCCTAGACTTATCCACTAAGAACCAACCTTCTTAATAAAGTCTTTGTCCTCCAACCAACCATCTAAGAATTTAAAGTGTTTAAGACCCTAATTAATGGATGAGAAGCAAAGAACAATAGAAGAGTGATTTGAAATAGACCTAAGCAAGGCAGATTGTGACATGTTTTGAAATAGTAAGTGCTAGCATTTATTCCCTAAAAATGGTCAATTCTACTCCTACTTATAGAATTTCCCCATGTGAATTTTCTACTTATTAAAGGGAGATCAATTAAGCTTGTTTTAAACACAAATTGTTGGAATTTCTTATCTTTCTCATTCAGAATTCCATTCCATCTATCTTTAATCTTTAGAACTACATTAAAATCCCCACCCACCAGTGTTGGGTCATTCCCTTCTAGTTCCTTTCCTAACTGAAGCTACAATTCTTCCTACTTTGTATATAATATAGATGCATACACCACAATAATCTAGCAGACCAAATCCAGACTTATTATTTTTCCCTTCACTGCAATCCACCCCTACCTTAAGAGATGAGATATTTGATAAAAAAAAAATCAAAACTCCATGAAATAAGAATTCCTCCACTGTTACCTGTTGTGTCCAATGAAATCCAATCATAATTCTTATTTACCCCAAATTCTTCTATAAGAGTTTATTTGATCCCCTACATCTTATTCTTCATCAATATTGCAAATACATCCATCTGAGATTGATTCCCTAGCAATTTTCTCTGAGCAATTATTGTTATCCAATAGCAATGGTGCAGCAACATTGTTCAATTTCCTTTTCCTGCCTCTCTTTTTCCTCAAGTTTAGGAGTTGAAATGTAAATTTGTTAAAGTCAAAAATGCAAAGGGATCTATTTTTTTGGTTTTCTTTTTTATTGCCTTTTCTTAATTTAGAACTTTGCCATTATAGCCCATTTGAACTAATACTTCATTTAGATTAGACCTATAGAAAGGCCTACCTATGGTAAGTTAAACTAATCATTGTAAGGGATAATGTCTAACCCATTAAGGAACAAGGCTTATGAGTCATCAACCTAGGGGTTTTACTTGAATTTAGCCCAGGCACCAAATTAGTTTCAGTATTAATACCATGCTTCTCGTGCCCCTTTAAAAGACATGCAACTTTCTAATTATTCCTTAAATGTTGAGGCAAAAAGGATCCATCTACCTTATCATCATTAATAACTAGCTGAATGGAATGTCCTAAAGAAGAGTGTGCCAGCAAAGAATAACTTAAAGATTGCATTAATACTGAAAATGACTTTTTGCAGTTCGAGGTTAGTGAAAAGTGTTTAGATGGAAGAGAAAAACCACCATCCATCGAGCTTGGTGACCAAAGATCGAAATATCACCCAAATTACCAGGAGATCTACCTTGCTTCTTAACAAATAGATGTGATCATCAATTCTAACTTTAAGTGTTTTATTAATTAAGGAGGAAGTTAAAGTTGTAATAAGGAATCTAGCAACATCCAGGGAGTTTTCTTCCTAGTGTTCATATCTAGGGTGATAAAATCTCCGTATAATGCCATAATGGAAGAGAAGAAGGAAGGATTCCAAGCATTCTAGGGGAAACCATCACACACCTTACCCAAATAAATCTCTTCTTACAAATATCAATTGGTTCCTAAGGCTTTACCATTTTGAACCAATAACTCAACCAATTCAAACAAGATTCCAGCATTTGGTCTCTTCAAAGATTGATGGGAAAGTGAGGAGAATTAGATTACCACCTATGGGTTTAAATTCAAAAGAATAGTAACCTGAGAGATCAGTACTTCTTATATGTTTATAACTTTATGACCGTGATACAACCATGCCACCAAACTCCTTTCCAACCACAGGTTGTCCTCTTCAACCACCATATATTGAAAGTTAACAGCACCAGCTATTATATGTATCTTTTCTTTTGCCATCATAGCTAAAGAGTCCCACCTCTATAACTTTGGCATAGGACCTATCATCCCTAAACTAGGATGTTTCACCATTGCAGCTTTAACTTTAGCTTCATTTCTCCCAATTTTCCTAACTATTGAGATGACATAACGTGCTAGATTAACCACTTACGTAAAGAAATGCATCAGTTGATAAGTAGGAAATTCATGGTGTGGGACAACTTTCTAAAAGTCTCCTAAATCTTTCCTAAGCGTCATGGAATGGCTCCTTATAAAATTGCTAAAATTCATTAATACTTTTCCCTAATGAGGGTTATTTTGGTAGGTGGAAAAAATTTACACAGTAACTTCTTTGACATTTGTTGCCATGATTGGATAGATTGATTTGGTAGCATATGTAACCAATCCCTAGCTTTACCAATGAGGGTAAAATGGAACAAATTATGTTTAATAGCATCTATTGACACATTTGGGATTTAAACTATGTCACTAACTTATAAGAACATATCTAAGTGTTAGGCGGGATCCTCTATCTCCAAACCTAAAAATTAATTTCTTTATACCATTGTGATGGTAGCAGTTTTATCTCAAAAGGTTGGTGATGAGGTATCCTAATGGTTCTATGTTCTTCATTCCACTTAGGGATTTCATAGTCTCTAATGGTTTTAGGTCTAAACCTATCCCCTTGAGCTTGGTAATTTATGCCATCTATCCTAGGGTTTGGATCATTTACAAGTGGATCAATATTAGGTAACTCATTATCATTAAGATGTGGATTTCTTTGTATCCCTTGATTATTAATGGTGGCTCTTAATCTTCGAATCCTATAATAAGTCCTCTCAATTTTAGGGTCTATAGGTAGGATTGGTCTATCTCTTACCATAAACTATTGACACTTGCAAAAAGTAAAAGAATAAATTAAATAAAAGAATAAAAGTAGAGAAAAGAAAAGAAGAAACACACAAAATTCACTTTAAAATCCAAAACATAAATAAACGCCAATTGTTTCCTCGATAATGGCATCAAAAACTTGACCAATGTCTAGCAAGTGTACTAGATCGGCTAGTAATATAGGGAAATATAATTATGACCCCTAAATATCGAACTTAAGGAAAAACTTGTGTATGTATAAAGGATTTTAGGATTGTAAAATGAAAACTGTGTGTAATAGAGAAGAGAGATCCTAAAGTTATGATAATGAAGGGTTAACTAAATTAAAGACAAAAATTTGAGCAAACAACTAAAGACTCAATCAATTAAACTAAAAGTAAATAAATAAAATTGGTAAAAATTAATATTAAAGGCAACTTTCACTAAAAGACTATCCACCTTAACTTATATTATAATGACGTAATCAAACAAGTGATTATGAAGTAATCAAATGAATAAAGCAAGATAACTTAGATCAAGATTATCATTCTAAGCATTAAACCTTTCTGGTTCAGAATTATCCAACACTTAGCATAAAGATCTGATTTTAACCTCTTAGATGTCTATTAAACTCTTTTACAAGTAAATTTAAGTTTCATATATTCTTGATTTTAACTTTTCTTAGTCTTAATCTATTTATTACTGATGCACAACTACACCTTGACTCAGAACATAATCATGCATTAATACCAATAAATAACCTAAGAACATACAAACCAATAATCATGCATAAATTAATCATAAATTATTAATTCAACTAAGTCAACAAAAAATTATAAACAACCAAAGGTAAGAATTTGCACAAAACCAAGAAATAATTAACTTATATCACATTAAGCACAAACTAAGTCATTACAATATAAAGGAACATATTAAAGTATCCTTTAGCAAAAGTAAGAAAAAAATTACTCACATGTCATATTAAGAAATAAAAAACAAACAAGAAGTAAGACACAAAACTAAGAACCAAGAACTTCTATAGAATTTCGTAGAACCTTCAATCTCTCAGCCTTTGTTTAATAACTAACTAAAAAATGTAAACAAATTGTAAAATAAACTAGCTAACTAATGAACTCTAAAGCTATTATAAAATTTCTCTCCCTTCCTTTGTTAATTTGGTGCTTTGATTGCTCTTTTATAGATAGCAAATATGAAGTTTCATTGGCATCAAACTTCCTAATCAAGATAGCAAAATGCTTCTTAAGTTAGATGGAAAAAGACTTCTAAAACAATTGAATGACCTTGATCCAGGAGAGTAGAATAACACTCCACTGAATGGTATATCTAGAATTTAGCTTTAGCACCCACTCGATAGAGTGAAGAAATACTCCACTGAGTGCCTGCACTATTGTTCCTTCATGATTCCTTCATGACTTGGTAGAGTGACAATTGGCTCCACTAGTTGATTGCTCTAAGGATCAAAGTTCTCTTTCTTTTCCTCTTTTAGGCCACTCAGTAGAGTGAGGATGTCACTCTACCTAGTGGTGCTCCTCTGAACTAACGATGAAAACCTTCAATTGCTAAACTTACACTTTAGCCCTTATAAATTCTTCTTTTCTTCAATTAAGCACTTAAAAATAATAAATTTCTCAATTAAAACATCAAATTGCAAACTTAACTCGTTAAATATTAAAATAACCTAAATACTACTAAATTAACACACTAAGCACACTAAAAACATATTAAAAATATACTAAAATTCACACTTATCACCTATAAATAGATGGAAAAAGTTTCTTATAAGAACTAGGCACATCCAAAGGAGGATGTTCACTTACCCTAGGTTTCAAAGTTGCAGTTTCATTCACTACTCCCTAGCTTTCTCCAAATCTAGCTCCTATTCCAATGCGTCAAAGCTATCTAGATTTATAATTTCACTCAAAGCCACCTGTAACTTGTCATCCATACTCAATTTGAACACTTGTTAAGTAAAAGGCTCAATTACATCTATTCCACAAATATAAGATACATCACTAAGATATTTTATGGCATCATAAACATTGGATTTCTCCACCCCCACCATCAAATTCCATAGTAAGTGTCTCTGAATGCACATTTATCTTAGTCCTAGTTGTTTTAAGGAAAGGTCATTAAACAAAATTTTGAATGACTCTAAAGATTTGTCATCATCCTCCATATCTATAACATAAAAAATTATCTAAAATGTTAAGCCATTAACCTAAACTAAAACGTCCTTAATAATCTTTCGGGGATAAATAGTTGATTAACTAGACAGTTGGATTACTACTCTTGTTTCTTTTAACTTTTAAAGGTCCAACAACAAAACATTAATGGATGCATCTAAGTCGTACATTGCTCTTCAGTGCTCAAATTACCAATTTTATAAGAAATAGCAAACATACTTTTATCTTTTCATTTTTGAGGCATTTTTCTTTGAAGTACAA